>PVJD01009927.1:0-58144 GCA_004026545.1 Mormoops blainvillei
CCAAAGCGTGAGCTTGTCTATATCAGTGGTTCTCAACTTCAGTGTTCATAAGAATCCCCTGGAGAGCTAACCCTCTCTGGGCCCATCCCCAGAGTTTCTGGTCCAGTGAACTCGGGCCTTTCTGTCTCATAAGCTCCCAGGTAATGCCGAAGGTGCTGGCATGAGACCCATTCACTAAGAGCCACAAGGCCACCTCTTTTTGGAGGACATTCTTTTGACCAAGGAGTGACAGGATGGAGAGCTAAGAGTCTTTATACAGAGTAGGGCAAAAGTAAGTTTACAGTTGTGAGTACATGAAATGCGGAGTTTATTCTCGTATTATTTATTAATTATTGTATTATTTTCCACATGAACCGCTGTAAACTTGCCTCTGCCCCAGCCCGTGTATTCCAGCTCCGTGCTCTTCCCAGCCCGCTCCAAGTCAGCGCAGTCCTGCCCGTCCTAGCGCATCCCCATTGCCCCGGCCCTCACGCGAGGTTTGCTGAAGACACTCTGCTCTCCTATGTCGGTTCATGCGGTTCTTTCCACCTGGAACCCTCTTCATCTGGATAAATGTCAGTCACCCTTCCCGACCCAGACACCCGCCGTGTTCCTCGCAAAGCCCTCTCTGGACTGCCACCTGGGGCAGTGCTGTCCCATAGGAAGGAAAGGAGAGGCACAGACATGAGCTTCTGTGTCAGTTTAACTTTACTCTCAGCCAGATTTTTAAAAGTGAGGAGAAACAGTCGAAATGAATAATGAATTTTATTTAACCCAATATTTACTAAATTTTTATCTTTTTAACATGTCAGTAAAGAATTATTAATGTGGTATTTTATTTTTTTTTTATTTTATTTTTCACTAAATCTTCAAAATCCAGTGCGTATCGTGTGTCTACAGCACATCTCAGTTAGGACCAGCCGCCTCACAGATGCTCACAGCCACACGGGCTAGTGGCTGTCACACTGGACAGTGCAGACAGAGAAGCGTTTTCTCTTTGCTCTGAATTCCCTCAGCCCTCTTTTAACACCTCTCTTAGAACACACATCAGTCTCTTGTTTTTATTGCTGGTCTGTTTGCAACTCGAAGATGATGGCTGTGTTTTCATGCTGCTGCTGGTTTTATTCCCCTGAAGTGCTTAGTGCTGGCCTGTACGTAGGACATGATCGATGAATATTGGCTGATGAATGATGAATGAATGTAACAACACACGAACATAGCAAAGACAGGGAGCCCATGGTAACATCTGACTTTGAGGGTTTCCTCTCAGTCTCTGTGACATTTCTTTTCTCTGGTTTGTGTACGGTTATGAGACCTTTAAGGAGAGAGTAATTCAAGTTTTAGGGCCCACCTCCCCCCAAGAAGTTTCCTGTTTCACTTTGCTCTTCAACTCAGTGCTTTAAAAAAAAAAAAAAAAAAAAATTCCCACCAGGAGGGCCCAGGAAACAGGAAAAATAGTTGTGCTGTTGGTTTCATGTTTGGAGAAGAACAGGGTTCTCACTATCTCCGTGGCACTTGGCGTGAAAGTGGGCTTTGTTGCTGGAGACACTGCTCCCATTCAGGGCCCCCTTGCCCAGCTGCTGAGAGCCGGGCTGTGTTTGGACAGACGGGCCGAATGCAATGCAGACAGTTGTTTTAATTTCTAGCCAGATGCAGACATCACTCACACAGAGCCCGAAACCCAAGAAAGGAAGGCCGGGCACTGGGCTGCTGCTCTCAGGCCTTGGAGGGTGGGTTGGAGGGGGCCTGGCGGAAGCCAGGGGGGCGACTGGGGTCACAGATATCCTGAAGGGCTGAGAGTCCCCAGTCCAGAGAAGCACACGAGGAGAGCGTATGGCAGGCACCTGTCAGAAAGGTGCTTCTGGTAGGAATCACAGGCCATGAGTCAGGGGTCAAGGGTTACTCCTTAAGGCAATGGGATATCTGCGGTTGGCGGCTGTGGCCGGATGTTATCTTTGAACTGTACAACTTATACAGGACAAATGCCATAAACAACCTCAGGGAAGAGTTAGGTAAACTGTGGGAAACAGAATCCTGAATGTCAGAAGTGGAAGGACTAGCACAGCCCTCCTCTGAGAGCAGAAGTCCCTTCACAGCCTCCCAGACACACGTCACTCTGACTCTGTCTACACATCCCACTGGCGGGAGGTCCTTCTGGAAGCAAGCTCTGGGGCGTTACTGGGCAAACTTGACTTTTCTTCTGTTGAGCTTTCCTGAAACTTTTGACCTGTGAGTCTTATCGCAGCCACATTCTTGCCCTTCAAACATTGGAAAACAGCCTCCGCGGCCAACTTGAAACTCATCGTCTTTGAGCCAGATACACATGCCAAGTCCATCAGCTGTACCTCAGATGCCACATCTGGGTCTCACCCCACTGTGACCTCCCTTCTGGGAAGGATCACTGGTGGAGCAACACCCCTCTTGGGGCAGATCGCAGAGCCTTAAGGGGGCACCTCCCCGGTGTGGGGTGGCCTCTCTCGGCCTTGACACTCTGTCTATCTCTGCAGCCCATGAACAAATTAGCCCCTCCAGCTGTTCCATCACCATGTCAGGTCAGTTGGACATGGAGTCAGCTCAGACCCTGAGGTCTGTTACGCATCAGCTGTTCCAAAACAGCTATCCCCCAGCCTCCACTTTAAGTATGAATTTTTTAAACAAAACTACAGCCCCGGTTGGTGTGACTCAGTGGATTGAGCATCGGCCTGCAAACAGAAAGGTTGAAGGTTCGAGTCCCAGTCAGGGCACATGCCTGGGTTGTGGGCCAGGTCTCCAGTGGGGGGCATGCAAGCAGCAAACACATTGATGTTTCTCTCCCTCTCTCCCTCCCTTCTCCTCTGTCTAAAAATAAAATAAATAAAATCTTTAAAAAAAAAATAAAACCAAATTGCAGGATTTTACAGTTCTCTTTCTTGCATTTTCTATTTTTATTATTTACAGAAGGTTAAGGATGTTTAAAGCTGATCATGTCATTCACAGAAAGGCCTTGAAATACGGAATGTTAAGTGTTACGATACTACATGAATGGGGCGGGGCACCCGAAAGAGAAGGAAGGCTCATGAGGCTGGCTGGTACCTTCGGTCATTGGTCCTTGCTTACATCCCGCCAGCCTCATCTCTACCCAGCCCACCCAGGGTGCGTTCTACACTTGCGCGTACTGAACTTGGCTGTTTTCCTGCATGATGATCTTTCAGCTTGGAATGCCCTTCTAGGCTCGCTCTTTCCCTCACCCACCCTTCAATTCTTCCTCCCAACAGGTTGTATTGGGTGCCCCGTCTTTTAAGCTCCCAAGACCCCCAGAGCACACACCCATCCCAGGCACAATGGAGAGCAGCTCTCAGCTTGTAATTACCAACTTCCACTGGACGATGGGCTCTGCGGGGGCAGAATCTGGGGCAGAAATTACTGCTATTTCTCTCGAGCGTAGCATCAGAGCCTCCATACGGTGACATCTAAGAAACATTTGCTACATGAGCAGTGCTGGACTCCATGCCAAGCCTCTCAGGAGGGTGCTATAAAGGCATCCCCAGCACATCTTTTGCCCCCCTGCCAGAGGCAGAACACCATGCTGCTGGACCACGAGCTGTGCTTTCACTTGAGCTCACACATCCAGTAGGTGGGGAACCTCTATGCCCTAACCAATCAGAAGCTATTCCCAGCCCAGCAAATGTTTTTGCAGCCCAGCAGCCTCCTGCCCCAGCCAGGGACAGATACCTAGGACATTATCAAATGGAAAACTTCAATCTGCTGACCTTCTTGTCCAGCCTTAACATCACACATGCTGGGCAGGCAGGGGTGAGTAATGTCCAAACAGGCCTAACGCAAGCCCTGCTGGGCACCAGTAGGAAGCCAGGGGGAGTAGGCAGGGGCCACATTTTCTGCAGGGCCAGGAGCTCGATCTGAAAATTCCCACTTTCCCCAGCAAGACAGGATCAGACAGGCAGCTCGTCTCTGTGGATGTTCCCATTTAACTAGACTTTTCAAATGGTGGGACATTTACTAAAGAAACTGAATTCAGACATCAGAGAATGGGATAATTGGATCCAGGTGGTATGTTCGGTCGGCTGTAAAGAGACTGCACCATATGATGAATATTATTTGATAGGAAAAGTTTCTCCTTTTAAAATGTGTTCTGCGCAGGCAGGATGTCTCAGCCCAAGCCCAGCTGAAAGCTCTTCAGAGACAAGTTGGTGGCACGCACCAACCTTTTAAGAGAGTTAACCATTTTCAGCACTTGCCCGAACAAGCCCAGCTCTCACGAGGATGTAGTGCAGGCAGAAGGACACTGGAGGTTTTTCTTCACTTCTGGGAAGTCAAGAAGCCTTGACCTGCCACCTGAGAAACACATCCTGCTTAGCTGCACCTACCTGTGCCAGGCAAACAGATGAGAACACTGAGGCCATGAATTTACCCCACCGTGTTACCCCTTTAGGGGCGGTGGCAGTGCAAGTGTGGGTAGATTGTAGAGGAGTCGGAACGCACAATGGAGAGGTGTCACCACCCGATCTGACCATGATGTCTCCTCTCTCCACCAGATCACCAGGGTCCCCGTGGAATCCTGTGAACAGTACACGACTTGCAGGGAGTGCCTGAGCTCGGGAGACCCTCACTGTGGCTGGTGTGCCCTGCACAACATGTAAGTGTGGGGCCATTCTGGAAAAGGGCCCGGAATGCACAGGACCAGGTACTTCCCTGGGAGTGTCGATGAGGGATGTGACTGCGGTTTGCAGGTGGGGAGACCTTGCCCTCTGCTGAGCAGCCACGCCCATCACAGCAGGAGCAGCCGGAACAGCAAGAGGGAGACACCGCATGGCAGGCCTCCATCTGAGCGCTGAGCCTTTGCCTCTCTCTCTTGCATTCCACTTTCAAAGCGTGCCCTCCCAGCCACTCTCAAGTCTGTACCTTGTCAGCACAGGAAAGGTAGCGGTGTTGGAAGAACTTGCATGGGAAGCTGTAGAATCTCTAGGTTTCCCAAGAACCTTCTGGCGGCGTCTTCTGCTGCGAGCACGTGGATAGCCCTGAACTAGAGTCCAAGGTTTGGACTCCACTTAGCTGCTGTGTGACCCTGCATGGTCCACTGACCATTCTGGGCCTCCGTTTCCCCATTGCTCAATAGGGATACTGCCTAGCTCTCAGGTGAATTGTGAGGATTAAATGAAATAATGAATGCTCTGGAAATAAGGAAACCCCGAATAGGCTACACAAACCAAAATAATTACTATGGACCCTGAGCTCTTGGGAGGACCCTTCTGGCCTCGTTATTGCAGGATTCCAAGAAGTCCGCATCCCACTCCAACTGGCCTCACATCCCAATTCAGAAACACCCCTGCCATTGAATGCCACCTCGATAGAAATGCAAAATTACACTTAAACATCCCAATTTGAAGAGCCTCCAGGGGAGAGAAAAGGGTGAAAACCCTGAAAGGCAGGAGCTGACTAGGAATTCTGTTCCCCAATGGCATTGGAAACTCCGTGGCTCGGTGCCAGCCAGCAAAGCATCTCTATGAAATGTTCCGGGTTTGGGTTTGGGGTGGAGGCGGAGGCGGGGGCCAGAGTTCAGGGGCCGCACAATAGCTCTTGGCTTCCAGCCTCTGCAGCAGGTGTTGGGAGGGCTACAGAGGGAGAGAGGGAAGCAGGCGCCTCACAGATGCAAAATCTGGACTGGATTTGAGCCCACAAATACTGGGTTCCCCGCTTGGCTTTGGAGGGAAGAGATTCCTCAAAAAGTTTCGCAAAACATGCTCTCAGCAGAACCTGACACTGAATCACCAATTAGGTCAGGCAAATGATAAAGATGCTAATGACACTCCTGTCGTGTCCCAGGAATGGCAGAGGGGGCCAAAGTTGGATTCCCTTCAGTGAGGCTGACTTGGCAGCCAGCAGGTTGTCTCCTCAAAAGGAGTTCTTCTTCCCAAGAACCTGATAGCCACCCTGGCTCCGTGTCCTGGGTGACCTGCCCTCTCACCGGGCAGTGGGCACATCCAACCGCACCACCCCTCTCCCTGCTGCCCCCTACCTTGCCCACCCAACTTCTGTCAGCATCCCTTCTCCCGTGTAGAACACACCAAAATTATGGGTGGAGTATCACTTATTCAATAGCAAAGAGATGCACGTCCCCCAACTTGTACTTGTACCTACAAACCTATCCACAATGCCTGAGTCTCCTGGTGACCCCAGGCCACTCTTGTCATCCCCCTGGTCGAGGTCAGATGTGGCTCCTGGAATGACTGAGCCACATCCTCAGAGTCTCAGAAAAATTTCTTCTGGCCGCCAAACTCCTTACCTGTCCTCAGAGACTCCCAGCTACCTACCCGGGCGTACCTCTCCTGCCAGCTAACTCTGCCAGCCAAGAGCCCATGTAGAACAAGCTTTTTCCTGTTTATACCCAGAGCTTTCTCCTCTTCTGGCCGCTCTCTTCTCCACCAGCCCTTCCTGCCATCCTTCCAACCTGCCACCACCAGCCTACCTGGTGAGGGAATGAGGTGATGGGCCCGCCTCCAGCTCCCGGGCCCACACGCTGGACTTCAGTGGAGGCAGAGGGCTGAGGGAGATTGCTAAAGAGCCTCCGGGTCCAGGGGGGATTTGCAACCTTCCTGTCTCTTCTGTGCGCCTTGCTCTTGCAAGTGCGTTATTGTCTCCAGGGCTATTTATCTCTGTTAGGGCTGTTGCCATAAATAGTATGATAAAAAAGAGCCATTTCAGTGAGTCAATGAGATAAAGGCTCCAGTCAAGAGCTCACTTTAGAGCTATCTTAAGGATTCACTTAAACCTCCATAATTCTTTTCTTTGACAGCATTCATATTTAGATACAGTATGGACCTGGCAAGGAAAAGCGGTGGGGGGGGGGGTAGTTCTGTGGGAACCACGGCCCCATTGTGGAATCTGGTAGTGTCCCATGACTAATGGTTTGGGGAATCACCAGCATGTTCCCATGTGACATAGTGGCCACCAAATGCTCCTGCATGTAGGTGCCACCGTGGGCAGAGGAGCCTAGAGCCAGAGATGAAGATGTTGAAGGAAACAGCCACACAGTTTTCTGACAGAGGTAGCCCTGGCTGTGACTCCTCGTCTGTCTCTCTGTCTCCAGGCATTATTTCACACCACAAACATCTATTTAAAATATACGGTGTGACAGGTAGAATATCCCAGTGAGTAAACCACAGCACCTGCCTTCAAAAAGCCGTGAATCCAGCCACAAGATCACACGCACACTCTCCCTTACGGCCGAGACGCTGTCCAGATTTTTAAATATGCCCAGAGAGGAATAATATTAATAGTCATCATTAATATTATTAGAAGGGCTAACAGGCCATTTTCTAAGCACTAACTCATTTTTTAAAATTTATTTTATTTATTGATTTTTACAGAGAAAGGAAAGGAGTTCTTGCATGTACTCTGATCAGAGATCAAACCCTCACCCTTGGCATATCGGGATGACGCTCCAATTAACGGAGCTACCTGGCCAGGGCCTTTTAAAAAACTTTTTAAAATTTATTGATTTTAGCAGGGGGAGGAGGGAGAGAGAGAGAGAGGGAGAGAAACATCGATTTGTTGTTCCATTTATTCATGCATTCATTGGTTGCTTATTGTGTGCGCCCTGACTGGGGACCAAACTTGCAGCCTTGGTGTATCAGGACAGCGCTCCAACCAACTGAGCTACATGGCCAGGGTCTCTAACTCATTTAATCTTTTCAGTGACCCTCTGAGTTAAGGTCACCATTTTACCATTGGGGAAACTGAGGCACAGAGGGGATTTTTTTAAAGGAATTCGCCCAGGGGGCCACATCCTGTAGGCAATAGATCTGGATTAGAACCCAGGTAGCCTGGCTGCAAAGTTTATTGCTTAGCCTCTCACGTGCTCATGTTTACCACCTTCCCTCCCTTGCTCATTGAGAAGTCTATAAAGATGCTAACTAGAACTATGCTTTGTGTCTAAACCACACCTCTCATTTTGGGAGTTAGTCCCACTTCCTCTTAGTCTGTCTTTAAGTGCAATAGAGACCATCTGGGAGGCACCCAATCCTCTGGAATAAGAGAAAGTCATAACAAGAAGACCAGCTACATGCCTCAGAGCAGCAAACCCCTCTTACCTACCCCTAGGGGACAATGGAGCCCAACAGATGGATCTCAGAGACCTGACCTCTTGTGAATCTGTGTCTTTGACAGGTGCTCCCGCATGGATAAGTGCCAGCGGGCCTGGGAACCTAACCGATTTGCTGCCAGCATCAGCCAGTGCATGAGCCTCGAGGTGCATCCCAGCAGCATCTCAGTGTCAGAGCACAGCCGGCTGGTAAGTAACTCACCCAGGGGCACGGCCGGGACACGGGGCACGCACATATGTGGGTGGGTTCCTTCAACACTCGCTCAAGAATCTGTAAATGGATTGTGCTTTACATGCTCCAGGGAAACTGTATTTATAGAAAAGCTATGGCAACTCCTATTGTAAAGGGCACAGCCATCCTCCACACTCCTTGCAAGTTCATTATTCATTGATCTGTTTCATAAACCTAGATTTTGCATTTAGTAACAAACATCTACAACATCATGCAATCCGATAGCAAATAATGCATTCTTCGGTGTATGCTACACTTACAATCCTTCACCGACACAGCCTCTCACAGAAATCTGACAGTTGGATTTGTGTGTGTGTGTGTGTGTGTGTGTGTGTTTATGAGAGAGAGATGGAGACAGAAACAGAGATGGAGACTTAGTTCACAGTCTGTGGGTGCTTGAAGAGAATATTAAAGAGAATAAAATAGCCCTTAACCACCTGTCGAAGTGCAACCCAAAATATTTCATGTCCTCAGGCCCCGCACAATTATTTCATTCTGAAGGTTTTATGAGCATTCACGAATGTTAATTAGTCAATGAACCTTCCAAGATATCCATTCATTCATTCCCACAGGGAGGCTTTGGCTCCCATGGAGCTGAGGGAACAAACAGCAGAGTTTGTACCTAAGTCTCTGGGCCCCATGGAAACGAAACTGGGACAGAGATTCAGGAGCAAGCAAATGTATGGGAATGTGAGGTGACACCCATTGTGACTGAGAAACCCACTGCTAGTAAATCCCACCAGGTGCCGGTAGGAAGACAAAGGGAGACTCACAGAGCAGTTGTCCCCATGACCACTCATAGCCACTCCCCACTGCCAGAGGGAGCCGGTCACACTTTTTACGTATTGTTTTAAATACCACTTAGATGTTATAGTGTGGTAATTGAATACAAGATCATTTCAGAGCAGCATCTTGCCATTAGTCTCTCCATCAGCAGGCTCTTCTGACAGTCTGGGGTATGTTTACCATACAAAATGAGGGTGTTCCAACTTGAAAAGCCTAGATCATTGGAACCTGTTATAGGTGACAACTGACATCATCCATGCCGCTGGTGTCCACGTCCCTGCTTTCACTCATCCTCTAAGCGCCCCGTGAAGTGACTGCCCTCCTCCAGGGGAGCTGTCAGCAAGCAGCGAGCCTAGGAGGGACAGGGAAGCAGAAACTCTGGCACATTTACCACCTTGATAAGCAGCCCCTAAGGACGGCCAGAGGTGGGAGCTAGCTGACTTCCACCAGCCGGGCGAGCTGCCAGGGAGCCTCCAGGCTGGTGATGCTCACTCTCCCCCGAGCCAGGGCCAAGGCGTGTCATGAAGGGTTCAGCTCATGACTTGCTTTACAGTTGGCATGGTTTCATGTCAAAACGAGCTGTGTCCGAGATGGATTTTGGTACCTTTCCCCCTCGTGCCTCCCACCCCAGTGCTCTCTGATGCTGGACAAGACCGAAAAACAAATTCATGATAATATTAGTAAAGACCATTGACCTTGCACAGCCTGGCAAGACCCTGGTGGTAATTGTTCAGTGCCAAAGCCAAATCACCTATGTCAACACCCTCCTTTGTAGATGAGGTCAGGGGAGATTAGTGAGCCCGCGGGCAACAGCAGGGCCAGGACTAGGGAGGGCACCCAGGGCTCTTCCAAAGGCATCATCCCTTCGCTACTGAGCCTCTTTGCTCCCACAGCTCAGCCTGCTTGTGAGCGATGCTCCAGATCTGTCTGAGGGCATCGCATGTGCCTTTGGAAACCTGACAGAGGTGGAGGGGCGGGTGTCCGGGAGCCAAGTCAACTGCACCTCACCTGGGCCCAAGGATGTCCCTGTCATCCCTCTGAATCAAGGTAAGAAGTGTCTGTCATGAGAGTTGCATGCTAGGGGCTGCCCTTTGAGGAGGCCCAGGAGTAGAGAGACGCGGGATAGGGGTGACAAGTACCACCACAGAAGTGGCCTGATCAGGTCTCCTTACGCCTAACACCAATATGGGCTTACATAACTTGTTTGGGTTTGAAAGCAAACTGTCATGTGCCAAAGTGAAATTTAGGAAGAAGGAGACCCCTTGACCCATTCGGGTTAAGGCTGCAGTGTAGTGTGCAGAGCTGTTCTCAACTTCCCTTCTTAGGGGTGGCCGCGGCCTCAGCCAGTGGTGTTCAGTGGGGTGTTCTCCACCGAACCGGAAGCTTGAGGGGCTCTGGCCTAATACTTCTGGAAGTCTTGCAGGGGCTCTGTGGGATCTGACCGGGCACTTCTTTCCTAAGCCAGAGTGTGGCAGTATCTGGGTGTCAGCAGGGCGAAAGGGACTCTCTTGTGAAGAGAGCATTCAGGAAGGTTCCATCTACTCTCTGTGCCCCGGGAGCCCTGGGATGGCTGAATGGTTTACCCTCAGGATCTCCACTGGGTCCCAGGTTGTCAACCCCCCTCCTTTTTTCTTCTTTTCTCCAGACTGGTTTGGGCTAGAACTACAGCTGAGATCCAGGGAAACGGGGAAGATATTTGTCAGCACCGAGTTCAAGTTCTACAACTGCAGCGCCCACCAACTGTAAGCACTTGTGCGAGCCTTGCCCTGGGTCTGCATACGGGTGTGGGCTTGCTCTAAGCTCGAACCATGTCGTGCCTGCCTTCCAGTTTGCCTGTGGAGCCTGGCACATTGTCTGGAACAGAGTGAGCTCCCCGTAAATGTCCCTTTTCAGTTCTATTCCGTTTACTCACTTGCATTAAACTGAATGGCAGTCATTCTCCACAGCCTCTGATTCCATTCGGACTCCCTTGTCTGCCCCCCTCCCCCCAAAAAAAACAAAACATACCCTCAATTCTCAAGCTAAGAGAGTCAAAAAAGGGGTTGAAGTAAAGACCAAGTTCACGGCCCGGGAACCGTAAGAAAAGTTCTCCATTTCTGACTAGTTGGTGGTGGCTTTGAACATAGAGGTTGACAGTGAGTAGAGTTTAGACATGTCACCCGTGATCAAATGAAGAGGGACTCAGAGATAAGAATCAGCTATGTGCACAGTTACCCCAGAGGATGGACGGGGCTGGGGCAATAGCCTTGTGCAGCACACGGGAGAAGGAGCTGGGCTGGGAGGGGCAGAGGAGGCTTTAAGTCCACTTTAGTCCAAACCCAGCCTTCAACATTTGAAAGAGGAGATGGAAACCAGACTAAACCCCAGTCTCCACAGGGGATTGAATACAGCCCGGCCCACCTCACCAGCCATCCACACCAAAGGGTACTCCCAAGCTGTGAGACCTTACAGCTATGCAGGAAGCTGGGAGGGCCTGGAGCAATGGTGAGAGACCCACGTTTAGCTTCTGATGATCCCCTCCGGAAAAGAAACTGAGACTTCTTCTTTGCACACTGAGAACATCAGGCACAGGACCGATCACCTGAACATTCAGCGAGGGGGGAGAGATGAAACGACAACTGGGTACCAGAGGGAACAGTAACTGGGACGAATTCCCATCCTCTGGGACAGGCACAGCCTGAGGTCTGCATAACCTGCCGAACTCCAAGGCATCACGTCTATAGGGGTCCAAGCTGCGGGCACAGTGGGCTCAGCATCCACATGGGGAGAGGACCTGTTTGCAGCTAAGCCGGAGAGGAATCTATGACCCTTAAAATAGACAAATGAGCCAGTCCTCCTCTCTCCCCTTCTCCGATCTTGATTTTGATGATTACAATCATCTGCTAGAGTTCTAAGGCCTCCAGAACAGTTAAGGAAGGAGACATAGCTGTGCCCCATTAGGACAAATCAGTAGATGTGCTGAGAAAGACAGGACAAGTGGTAAAACTGGCCCGGGAGAGGAGCCAGGGCAGGGAAGTAAGGGGCCGAAGTCAAAACTGACAAAACTGCCCGCTAACCACTGCATTCCAAACCCAGCCAGCCCGGTGTGGGGAAATGCAAGTGCCTTAGAACAAAGAGCCTCCCAACCTTCTTCTCAAACTCCAGCACAGTGGTGATGGACCGCATTGCTTGTGAGCACAGTCTCATCTCCATGGCAGTCCAGTGTGATGCCACCACTTTCAACCATGCATTGCTGTGGCAACAGAGATGCTGTCACAGGCACGAGTTTTAGGAGGGGAAAAAAAAAGCAGGTCGCCTTGACAGCACAGATTGCATCATTTTATTGCCAAACACTATCTAGCTTGGCGTTCATAGTAAAGAGTCACACAATCAAGTTTGATCCTCTCTTTCAAATGTGGCACACTGAGACCTGCCGAGGACAAGTGTTTCAGTGGAGGTCCGAAAATTAGCCAGTGAAAGAGCCAGGCTTAGAACCCCATCTCATCGCCCTTGGTCCATTTTCATTATTTACTTACTGAATCATAAAACTCAGTCAGTCTGGCCCGAGCTCAGATATGAAATAACTCTGGGCATATGCAGTAGAGATAAAAATGATCAGCAAACAGGAGATGAAGTGCGTATTAGCCAGTGGCCCCTCGGGATGGAGTCCCATATGCCCAAATGTAACGAGAGACCCCACCAGGTGGCGCCAGATTGTAGACTGGGCTGTGTTCCTTCCAGGATGTCCGGTTGTGAAATGCTAGGCTGCAGAAGCTGTCCAGGGGCCAAGAAGACCAACCCCACCCTATAGAACACGCTTCCATTGTAACGGTCCGAGCCCACACAAAGAGCCAGAACAATACACACAGCCTCCAGGTGGAACAGCAGGGAGGGAAGCACACACCCCGGCAAGAAATGCGCATAAGCCACACACTCGGCCTATTGCTACCTGAGCGGGGCTGCTTGGAGAGTGGGATAAAGTTTCCAGTTAATACTCTTTGGCTCCCAAAGCTCAGGAACACAGGTGATATGAGCCAACCATTAACGAAGGTGATTTGAGATCTTCAAATCAAATGTAACTTCAGCACTCGAAAATAATACATTTAGCATTGTATTTTTCAAATCCATTTCCTATGCATTATCTGGTTTGATACTAAACAGCCCTGTGGAGTAGACAGGAAAGTTTGATTACAGACGGATGAAGAAATGCCCGTTCAGACGGTGAAGCGATTTACTCACAGTGACCCCAGTGGCAGTGGCAGAGGCAAGACTGGAATCAGAGCTGCCCAGTTTCTATCCCAGGGCTCTTTCAGCTTTTCTGCCTTGTAAGTGGTGGTATGCTGGGAAATGTTTAACCACCAGAAACCAGGGGCAAAATACTCGTATTGTCATTTGCCAATTTCTATGATGTAAATACTTCCTCTGTGGCCAAATTAAAGTTATCAACATGATGTCAACCCATTTGCAAAATTCCCGAAGATACAAATAATCGGCTTTCATGAGCTGATATAGGCTGGCTCTAGCACACCACTGCTTTATGGATTACTTTATTTCCACTTTGGACTCATTTATTTTATTTTATTTTATTTTTTTAGTTCTCTGGTCCAGTGAATATCATGGAGGGAGAACCCACAATTCTGAGAGCTGGGGGCTGCCCCACCTACCTACCCTCCTGAGAATGAGACTAGGGTAACACACTAACATCAGGATATATAGGCTTCCTGGCACCCTTGTCCTCCATCTGCACTTTCTTCTCTTTGCCTCTTACTGTCCCGACCTTTGCAGGTGCCTGTCTTGTGTCAACAGCACCTTCCGCTGCCATTGGTGCAAGTACCGCAACCTCTGCACTCATGACCCCACCACCTGCTCCTTCCAAGAGGGCCGGATCAACATTTCAGAGGTAAGCAGGGCTCACCTTGGCATGGCACTGTCCCCACTGAATCTGTGTGCCCTCCCTTTCAGATGGTCAGTCTGACCTCTTGGCCACCTACTGGCTCTGGCCCATCTTGGCCTCCTTCCAGAGATTCTACATGTTAGAAAGCCATGTTATGATAAAGTTCAAAAAGTGGCAGGAAACACCCCAGAGGCGGAGAAGTGCACTGTATCTACTAGACTCCTAAGACTCTATGAATTCAAAAGCTTGAAGGGAACTGAGGGTTGAAACTGAAAGTCTAGAGGAAACATTTCCAACCAAACAGACTCCATGGTCTAGAAGAGTGTAGTGAATAGCGTTTATTCTTTGAGTCTAAGCCCTTTGCTTGGCTGCAGATATAGTCTAGTTCAATAGAACATTCACTCTCAACCATTCTTTCATGCCAACTTCTCTTCCAAGTGTAAAATTCAATGATTCTTTGACTCTGATGTATGACTGAGTGGGTGGCCTTATAGAAAGAGAGAAATTCAGCTAGTGAAAAGAACCAGGCCTTGCTAAAAGTCCCATTTTATTACATAGTCTATGCTTCATCCCTAAGGCCTGACCCACCTTTGTTATCAACACCGTGAAAAAGCAAATTGCTTATCTTTCCAGTAAATATTCCACCCGATGATTATCCATTGATGTTGACTTCCTCACATATTCGCAGCATGCTTTAGGACAATGAAGTCTGCTTGGTCAGCTCCCCTTTCTTGTGGCTACTGTTTCTCACACCTGAGGGTGACCAGTGGTCGGGTTTGAACAAATACAGAGGTTTTATGTGTTCATTGAAATGCACATGTGCATATATCCACATCCCCTCTTATTCCGCCTTTTGGAAAACCCGCAGACGTAAGTAAATGACAGAGTAGAATTTGCATATAGTGCCGTGGCCTTTCTATGCACGTCTCCCTCTTCCACTAGGGCCACAAGCTTCCTTGAAGTCAAAGGCTATATCTTATTTTTAAATCCTTAGTGCCTTCTTCAGTGAAGGTTTGTAGAATACATACACGAATGAACAGATCAACCAATGACTGCTTTAGCCAAATGCCATTGATAGAAAGGGTTCCTTGGATGTACATGTCTAAGATTTCAAGAAATAGAGTCTCATGTGTCTCCTAGCCTGGATAAATGTGCTGGTTGCTTCCACGGCTAAACATAAGAAAGTATTTGATATACATATATCGAATCGTTACGTATGCACTTTAAATATATTAAACTTTTATTTGTCAATTACACCTCAAT
Source organism: Mormoops blainvillei (assembly GCA_004026545.1). Lineage (NCBI taxonomy): Eukaryota > Metazoa > Chordata > Mammalia > Chiroptera > Mormoopidae > Mormoops > Mormoops blainvillei. The sequence continues at coordinate 15,232 of PVJD01009927.1, forward strand.
AAAGCTAAAAAAATTTTAAATTAAAATAAAAGAGAAAGTAGGCCTTTGAAAGGCTTCCCAAACACGCATTCTTGACCTTGAACTCGTAGTTTCTGAAGAACTATGTTCAGCCAGAAAAACAGGATTTCCCAGCCTTGGAAGAGAGAAACACAGATGAGCCCACAGGCGCCTGAGGCAGATGCACCCACGGAGGCCTCAGCGCTGTGGAATATCTAGTGCCTTGGAACCTTTGGGAAAACGTTTCTCCTCTAGCTAGCTGCTGTGCTTGGACGCGGCTGACCAGAAAGCGGTACATTGGCCTTAGTGGGGCCTGGAAATTCATTCCGGCCCTGGGACTCTGCGAGAATATGAAACTGCTTTCAGGCCGGTGTTCTCACTAATAGAAGAGGGCCCAAGAGCTGAGGGAGTGGAGTGGGGTGGCTAACCCAGCTTGGGAGTTAACAGAGGCCTGGCAAAGGGAGGCCAGGCGGGGGCCAGGAAGGGCTGAGGCCACAGGAAGACCTGCTCAGAGCAAAGGCAACGAAGGATCAAGATAAGCGGCCTCAGGGGCTGAACTTCACAGTGGCCACTTCTAAACTTCTAAGTTCCTTAACAAAATAAATGGAGACAGACCACAGAACGAACACACACACACACACACAGAGTGAAGTGCAGATCTGGACAAGAAAGAACAGCTGCTGCATTTTCTCCTAGGGCTTCCCCCTCAGGCAAGAGAAACCCAAAGCCAAGCCTGCCACCGCCAGCAGCTGGAACGAGGGCAGGAGTGTCACAGAGCAAGACAAATAAACTGCCTGGTGTGGAGGCCGGGAGGGCTGAGCCCCACAAGACTAATTGGAAGTATGCCAGCCTCCCTCATGACCCTTAGTAATCACTGGAACACAGTCCCCTCTCAGCCCCAGCGATGAGACTCAGGCAGTGCAGAGACCTGGGCCTGAGAGATATTGTCCACCCCCCACCCCACTCCCACCCCTTGCGACTCAGGGTTCAATTAATCGGGAAAGAGCCCTGAGGGTAAACCCAGAAGCTTCCCATCTTTTAGTTTTGCCTTTTCTCCTTAATGTCTGTCCCTTGGGGTAGGAGAGGAGCCTTTGCCTCCCCTCACCTCCGGGAATGGGGCAGACCCCTCTCTTTCTGATAATATACACAGGCCTGGCACAGCCCCAGGGATTGGCTCTTGAGAGGCCGGTGAGGGAAGCACAGACTCCACCTGGCTCTGGATTTTTCTCAGGGAAGGAAATGGGGTGCAGGCTCCCACTGAGGTTGCCAGAGCCTCTCTCGGCTTCCTCCTGAGACTGCTTTAGCTCTCAGCCATGGCGCAGCCTTTCCCAGCAAACAGCTTCCAGCCCTGCTCTCTTCTGTCCAAAACCCTGCTTACAGGGAACCCCATTCCTGAAAATGTGGGGACAGCAAAGGTGCACGTGTCTGTCTTGGGAGAGGGTTCCCCCCCATTTGAGTCCCATCTGACAGCCTCAGGTTCTTCTGAGGACTGGAAACCCCTTAGGTGATTCTTTGGGGCTCCTAAAATATCTCTGTTACACTTCCAGTCAGGCTCCTCTAACTTTGAATCAAAATTTTATGTCTCTCTACTTCCTAGAAACAACGTATAACTGATTAGCTCCGTTGATTTACATAGCAACATGAATGCATCACATATTTGTAATTCTCTCACTTGTGACAGGAGTTCTCAGAGAGAGAGTGTGGCGGGGTGGGGAGGCCAGCAGTGGCGGCAGCAGCAGCAGCACCTGGGACCTTGTTAGAAATTAAAATTCTGGAACCTCATCCCAGGTTAGCCTAAAGATTGAGAATCACTGACATATGGCACCTCAATTGATTCTTGTAACAGACCTGCAGTTTCATGTAATTCATATTTGATATATATAGTAACCAAGATGCTAAAAATTTAGGATTTCTGCCCAAGGCTACAGAGAACTCAAGCATCCAAAAAAGCTGAGTACAGTATGCTTTCGACAGAAAATCAGGGCCAGTTAGCTTGTTTGTCTGCATTGGCCACAGCCACACTAGAGGAACTGACATCCACCTGGCCCTTTGCTGTTGATCCTAAGGGTTCTGGGTGTAGAGGGACCAGCAGAAATCCATCTCTACAGATGGAGAAGCTGCCCATGGCAGGTAGGTCAGTATTGCTGCATCCAGATACAGAGCCTGCCAGCCGTGAGGTAGGCCTGCCCACTGTCTGCCAGAGAGCCAGTGGGCCAGCTCCATGCTTAGACGTGACTACGAAGAACTGCTGTTTTAGAGTGAATGCAATGCAAAAATGAAAACAGTAATGAACATTTATTTAGTGCATATTATAGATGCAACATTTTAATATCTCGTTTAATCTATGAAATGGACTCCATTTAGAAGAATAAACTGAGGTTTAGGTACACAAGCACAGGAGAAATACGCGATGATAATATTAACATTGTTAATTCCTTTTATTTCCCTTATGACATACTTTTATATTCTTCTCTCATGCAATCCAGCATCATCAGTTACTATTGGCCCATTTTCTAGATGAGGAAACTGAATTTCAGTTGAATCACCTCTTAACCCTTGCGAGGTCGTGAATAAACCTGAGCACCACAGATTTCTGATGGGAGCCCCCAAGTCTCGGCGTCCCCGGGCCGGGCCCAGCTGTGACACGGTGTTAACCAGCAGTGTGCACCAGCGTGTGTATGGTTTTCAGCTTTAAAAGCTCATCTCCCTCCATGGCTAAGCCGGGCCTAGTTAGATGTAGATACATGAATATCTTCTTTATGCCCTGCCCCAGGGGAAAGGTAGAACCAAATAAATCCGATTAGCTTCCAGGATGCTGACTGCTCTCTCCCTTTAAAGTCTGGTGGGTGAAGATAATGCCATTTTTCACATGGGAGAAGTCGTTTCAGAGAGCCGAAGGTCCCCCGCATGGAGAGCTGGCAAAGCACAGCTTCTGGACGGGGCGGCGCGGGGCAATGCGACCCTAAGATCAGGGTCCTGTGCCAGGGTCCTGCCCTCTGTATGGTCACGTCACCTTCTCCCAAATACAACATCCATTCATAATGATGGAAACTTGGTGGCTGCCGAGGCAGTGATCCTACTGCCTAGAGATAAGAATAAGATGACCTTGCCCTGGCTGGTGTAGCTCAGTGGATTGAGTGCCGACATGAGAACCAAAGGGGTCGTAGGTTCGATTCCCCAGTCAGGGCAGACGCCTGAGTTGCGGGCCAGGTCCCCAGAGAGGGACGTGTGAGAAGCAACCACACATTGATGTTTCTTGCCCTCCCTTTCTCCCTCCCTTCCCCTTTGTCTAAAAATAAAATATTAAACGTATCCCAATATTATTGACTATATGCCCCTTCCCCTTTAAAAAAAAAAAAAAGAATGAGATGACCTAGAGAGGTCATTCAGCACCAAGGGGATCAGTGGCAGCAATGGGTATTTTATCAATGTTAGCAACGGTCCTTAGGTTCCACAAAAGAAGCAGAGCATGGTTATTTGCTCTCTTGTTCTTAGGACAGGAAGTGTGTGTGCGCGTGTGTGTGTGTGTGTGTGTGTGTGCGCGCTTGTTCACAGAAGCAAGCAGGTCAGAAGTAGCCTCCTTGTATCTGATGAAACCCATGCCCTTCCTCAGGCTCTAGAATTATTGAAGTTCCAACAGCTTGCCAACTTTCCAGGCCGCCACCCTGCTGCACCCGCCTTCAGCCCTCAGCACTGCGTTTCCCCCGAGCCTTACCGCTCCCTCAGGACTACATCCACCAGAACCACCTCACAACCCAGTGGTCTGTGTCTTCCCTTACTCCTATTTCTCAAGAAGAGGACAGTGTACCTGGGCACCAACCACTTCTCTCCTTTGCCCTGGAGGCTAGAAGGATGAATCCTACATTCTCTGGCCTGAGAAAAGCATCCAAATACACAAGCAAAGCATAAGACATTCTTGTCTAGTGGGGCAGGTGGAGCCTGTGTAGGCATTTGGGAAGCACCCAATCATTGTCTTTAAATTTAGTGCCAAAATGTCTGAAACAGCAGACCGTAAGTAATTTTTCCAGAATTTTAGAATTTCTTAGGAAAAAAACAAACTCCTAAGAGTCCTTTTAAAGTCTCTCTCTCTTTTTTTTTTTCCCCTAATCCTCACCCAAGGATATATTTATTGATTTGAGAAAGAGAAAGAAAGGGAGAGAGAAAGGAAGAGAGGGAGAGAAACTTAGACCGACTGCCTCCTGTTTGCTCCCCGACCGGGGATCGAACCCGAAACCTCTTGGTTTATGGGATGACTCTCCAATCAGCTGAACCACCCAGCCAGGGCTGAAGTGTCTTCTTTTGATTGTTCATCCTCCAAACTGAATCAGACTTAGCCCAGACAAAGAGATGAGGCTGTGTACATGTATGTACATATAATATTACATATAATAAGACAAATATGTATATAAATATATACTTTTGTCAAAATTAAAAAGATTCTACCATCCTATTTTCTAACCCCAGACATTATATCTCCTACAGTACATCTTTAAGACTCTGCTACTGAAACATTTGAATTTATTCTCTGGGCTCATTAGAGATGAAAAACAATTGGTCATCATTTATAATGTGTCAACGAGTTCCAAGTGTGAAGATTTATTCTCTCTCTCTCTCTCTCTCTCTCACACACACACACACACACACACACACACTCACACACCTCATTATGCCTCAGCCTTATTTCTAGTCTAAATTAACATTCTAATTTATTAGACTCGATGGGGATTTTTCAGCCACCAACGGGAAGTAATATCTCCTTTTCCGTGGGCTTCCTGGGTTTCCCTGAAGTGGTGTTTGTGTTGTTCTTGCCTATAAATATATGAAAGACTCCATGAAGAGTACCTGCAGGGAATGAAAGTGAAAATTTGGTAAAGAGCAAGTTTATGACTTGGCAGCTTGAGTGACTGGCTTCTGAACAGGGACCCATCTGTCCTGGAGTTGGCTTGTGATCCCGTCTCTTGTGGAAACCTTGCCTTCTTGGTGTCCTCCATACAGTTGACCTGTAGGTGGGGAACAGCATCAAGGTCCCTGAAGGGTCATTTGGGGGCTCCTAGATAGATTTCCATGGGAAACTTCCCCTGGACCCACCTTCTCATATACCCTTAGATTCCTTAATAGATGTGGGCATGCCAACTTGGTAATTATGTGACTACAGAAACAATGACCATTTGCAGCCCCAACTTTGGGAATCAAACTCCTCCAGTCTTTTGATGTCCAGAAGGCAAGGCTGTCCCCTCCTCTGTAAAAAATCTAGAAGGAAAGTTATAAGTCGTTTTGTCTGTTGCTTTATTTTCTTATTTTTTCACTTACCCTCCCAGAAGCAATGACCAGGTATCCACCACATGTCAGGAACTGGGGTAAAGCCTGGGGCCACAGAGGTGAATAAGGTACAGTCAGATCCTCGAGGCTCACAGACCGCTGAGAAAGAAACCAATAAGAAACAGTAATTCTGAGGTCTAGATGCGATCACATGGGAATATCTATAACCCAGCCTGGAGGCCGGTGTAGGGAGAGAGAGGGTCATGGACAGCTTTCCGAAGAAGGAGATGCTGAGTTTGCAGACTAATAAAAGGCAGTTAGCTAAAGAGGGGCCCAGGTGGGGGCCGGAAGATGTGGGGCGGGGGGGCGTGGCGTGGCAGTAAGTGTTTCCAGTAGAGAGAAAAGCATCTTCCAATGACCAGAGGTGAATGAGTAAGGCTGGTCCCCCAGAACTAACCTTAAGTTCTTCTGGCTGATGCACAAGAACCGCGGGGTAGGAGGTCGGCAGGGACCAGGTTGTGAGGGGCTTGCACCTGAGGCCCAGAGGAACCTGCCTACGCCTCACCGTGAGTCAGCCTGGCCCTCCCAGTCTCCCTCTAAGGCTGTCCATGCTCGATATCACCTCCAGCATTAGGACAGGGACGATTTGTTCAAGATTGTCCCAGACCTTGCTGGAAGTTAAGCAATCCTACCCCCAGGTACTTAATGCCAGTAGCGCCCTCTGCAGGGTAACAGTATCAGCCTCCACACACTCCCAACCAGAGGGGAAGGGGATGGGAGGAAATGGTTGCATGTGGAGGTAACAGCCAGGTCATCACTGCGGGAGGCTATTGGGTTATGTCTTCCAGGGCTACTGGGCTCTGTGGAGAAGGAGAAGGTGGGCAAGGGACTGGGGCTGTGTGTGGGGGGGGAGTGGTAATTTCGCCTCTGGTGGAGAAGCAACATCTAGGAATGAGGAAAATCAATCACTTCCTCTCTCTCTCTCTCATGGTTCTCAGAGCCCCTCCCCATCAAGATTTTTTTTTTCAGTTTTGTTTTTCAAAGCAACATGGCATTCATGCAGGGTCTGGTAATGAAACGAGATAAAAAGCCAACGCAAGTGTTTAGAGCATTGCTGGGAGGACTCGATCCACCTCCTGCTAAGGCCCGCAGTCGGAACTGGGAGCTGAAGCCACTGATAACAGAACGCTTTGGGCAGGGACAGTGCGAGGCAGCTGGCACTGAGGAACAGATGAATGAAACCTAGAGATGGGGGTTCCAGGTTGGGGACAGGGACACATGGCGCCTCTTTTATCCTGGACCTCAGGAGAGAAAATCCTCAGGCTGCCACACCAGTGCCTGAAAACTAATTCCTAAACTATAACACGCACAACAAATCCAGGACCGCTTGTGGGCTGGGGGTGACAGTATCTAAGGCCAGGAGCTAAGAGATCAGTTTCGTTTCCTTGCTGACTCCACCTGCCCCTTGAAGGAGGTATGTCCTTCTCCCGGGAAGCCTACCTGGATGCCAGAGGGTCTGGCCTGGCGGTGGGCCCTGTCCTCTGCCCTGGCTCAGGTGAACAGGAAGGTGTGAGCCAGGACAATGGAGCCTCTCTGCTTGCCCCCCCAGGACTGTCCCCAGCTGGTACCCACAGAGGAGATCTTGATACCAGTCGGGGAGGTAAAGCCCATCACCCTTAAGGCTCGAAACCTGCCCCAGCCTCAGTCCGGCCAGCGAGGCTATGAGTGTGTCCTCGACATCCAAGGGGCCACCCACCGAGTGCCCGCCCTGCGCTTCAACAGCTCCAGCGTCCAGTGCCAGAACAGTTCGGTAAGAGGACTCAGGAGCGGGCCCTGCCGGGAGCGGGACTTCCCCCCACACCCCCGCCAAGGCCTCGGCCTAGCCTGCCCCAGCGTCCAGAAACTTCTGGGCCCACAGGCTAATCGCAGATGCCCGGGGACAGAGGGGCAGGCATGCAGTCAGGCCCCTCAGCAGGTGTAGAGCAGGCTGATGGCATCAGAGGAAATGGAGTGCTGTGAGGACCCTAATGTCATAAGCTGAGAGCCTTGGACCCTTTCTGAGTTTTATGAGCACCTCTTGGCCTTCGTTGAAACTTCACTCAAAGCCAGTCAGCTCCACTGCAAACCCTGTCCCCATCCAGGGAGTGCAGGGAGTGGATGAACCAGAGGGCACCGCACAGGAGAGACAAGCAGGAAGTGGAGTGGGATGGGGGAGGGGAAGGAAGGAAGTAGAAGCAGTGGGTTTCAAGGGTCAACCAATTCTGAATGCCAGAGAGAAAGCCCGAGGTGTTTAATTATAATACCAGCCCAGAGAAGATCTTTCTATCTGCCAGCTCCCTGTCTGTGACGGTGGGGGGTCAGCTAGAGATGGGGGGTGACATGACAAAGGTGTTGAGGGAAGCTAATTCGCCTGGGAGAGATAAAGAGAATCTGGGCCTCTTATCAGGGAGCTGTCAGATTGCCGGGTCACAGGCGGGTGATAGAATTTGTAATGGGTGGAAGGCCGCCAAGCACCAGGGGAAGGTGGGAGGAGAAAGGAATGGAACACAACAAAGGGAAGGAGGCAGCAGGAAGGGCTTCGGGCAAGGGGGCTGACAGGGACAAGCCTGAGAGATAAGTGGCCGGGACTGGGGCATTCCCCACAGCAGGGATTCCTGGAGGTCCCCTTCACAGAGACAGGGCCTGGGCCATGGAGAGGGGCTGTTTCTGAAGTGTGTGAAGGGCTTAAACGTCCCCTGCGGGATCAGCACGGGAGAGAGAGAGTCAACCCCCGGTCACAGCTTGAGGCCTTTCATATGGAGCTGATCAGATCTCTGCCCATAAGGCTCTGGGCACTTTTTCTAGTGGACTGTTGACCAAAGTAAAGCTCACGTGTAGAAATAAAGGACCACTGCAGGGCCCAGCTGACCGTTAGTTATGCACGTGCTCTGCTCAAGGCTCTGTGGGGTTTACAGAGCAGTACACGGACCTTCTGGAGAGAATAGACTTGCCCACAAAAGAGTGCAAAGCAGCTCCTGGAAAGTGCCAGGCTAAAGACAGAAATTGGCAACATGGGGCGGGGGGGAGGACAGAGAGCTTGGGGGAGGACTAGCAGGGACGTCAGAGAAAACGCCTGGGGAAGGAGAGTCTGAGCTAGACTAGAACAATCCTGATGGGTCGAAGGATCGATGCCCTAAGGAGAGGGAGGCATTCTTTGTGAGAGGCACAGAGAGGGGCTTGGGCAGGTTTGTTTGTAGTCGAGTGGATTCGGAGATTTCAGTAGGAGAGAGCAGTGGAAGAGAAAGTTGGAGAAGTCTGGATCTGGAAGGCACTGAATGACAAGCTAAGGGGTTTGAGCTTGACCCTGTCGGTATTGACTGGGAGTCAGGACGGCGGGCCACAGGGATATCTGAGCGGCACGTGGGGTTCCTCTGATTGTCCCTCTGCTGCTTTTTCAGCCCAGAAGGACCTGGAGTCCCTGGTTTCTTTCCTGCTGTAGCCCCCCAGTCCCCTGAGATGCCTACAGCATCCCTGACCCCCTGCAGTAGAGAACTTCACTAGCCAGTGGCTCTGCCCTCTCCCCACAGTACCAGTATGACGGGATGGACATCAGCAACCTGGCCGTGGACTTCACTGTGATGTGGAATGGCAATTTCATGATCGACAACCCTCAAGGCCTGAAAGGTAAACATCTACTTCCAGGTAGAGTTTTGATCTGTTCATGACCCTGGGAAAGATGGGGCTGGCAGGATTAGAGCCTGCTGGCCACTGTGCCACGAATAGTATGTTCCCTCTGTCAGCGGAACTCTTCAGAGGATCCGAAACCAGCATTTGGAGCCATCAAAGGAGTCCCATTGGGAATCTTGTTTTATTACAACCAGAGCATCCGCTGTGGCCGCTGGCTCATCGCGTTTTTCTTAGGCTCTCAGAGACTTTGAAGTGTCTGTGGAACCTGACCTAGGAGAGCAGCAGGCGGGAGGTCCTGCCACTTTCCCTGGAAATGGAGATACCGTTTCCGGTCAGGCTCTGGTTTCCATCTTTGGCCCCATCCTTGCACAAAGAAGGTTTTTAAGGCTGCTCCCCTGGTTCTGAGGTGGGTGGGAGAGACCATAATGCGGACTTCAGTGCACAGCTGGTGCCAGGAAGTTCAGGAAGGAGCTGGGCTCACGTAGGGGGGCGCTTACTGAGGGCCACCCTTAATTCATCGTCCTACAAACACTTGTACAGTTCCTCCTACATGCCAGGTAGGCACTACCCTCCATACAGCAAATACCAACATTCCATCATGCTCTCAAGGATGACGAAAGTACTTCCGATTTGATGAGCACTCACTGATTTGAGATTATTTTTCTTCATCATTGCAACAACCCTGATAGGTATGCACTAGTATGATTCTCACTTTACAGATTAAAAAACCTAAACCCGGTGAGGTTAAAAAATGGAACAAGAGTGCTCACTTTGGTGGCACCTATACAAGATTGAAACAATGCAGAGCTTAGCATGGCCCCTGCACAAACATGCAAATTAATGAAGTGTTTCATATATCTAAGAAATTTACTGCATGATATCATTTATATGTGGGACCTTTTTTAAAAGTCAAACTCATAGAAACAGAGTAGAAAAGTGTTTGTCAGGGTTGGAAGTGGGGGAACTAGGAAGGGGTTCGTAAAAGGGTACAAAATTTCAGCTACAAGATGAATAAGGTTTGAAGACCTAACGTAAACCATGGCAACTTTAGTTGATAACACTGTATGGCATAAGTGAAATCTGCAAACAGAGTAGAACTTAAATGTTCTCACTCTATGATGAAGGATGTGTGTGTTAATTAACTAGCTGGGAGAAATCCTTTTATTATGTGTACGTATAACAAATCTTCATGTGTTAAACAGAGTACAATTTTATTTGTCAATCCTAACTCGGTAAAGCTGGAAGAAAAAGAAAGAAAATGAAAAGAAATGGACCAAGAGTCAGATAGTAAGGGCCAAGATTTGAATCAAGACAATCTAATTTCAGAGCTCACATCACTGTCTCCCCAGTGACTCAGGCCACTGTAGGATGTGAAGCCTCCCCCTCCCAGAACCCTAACCCCCCGCCGTGAGCCACATGTCTCACCACAGTTCAAATAGCTAGGGTTACCACCAGCCTCTCCTTCATCCTGGGGGTCACCCAGGGGACACAGAGAGGGAGACTGAGGCCGCAGCAGGGCCTGCAAGTGCTTCAGCGTCTGTGGGGCTGCAGTTCCCTGTTCCCGACGCCGCCAGGAAAAGCCAGGCTTACTTAGGCTGGGAGAGGGAAACTAAGCCAGGGAGGGTTTTTTCCTTCTGTTTTTGTTTTTCTCTTTCTCCTCATACCCAGGCCAAATTTTTTTCAGTGCTAAGAATAGACGTTTGCCCCGCTGAGGATCCAGGCTCAGTGCCGAGGTTGCCTTTGCACCTGGAGCTTAGAGTAAAGCAGTCACATCCAAGCTGGCGCATCAGAGCCCTCCCCGGGGGCACTCAACAACTTAAAGCAGCGCCTGACTGCGCAGGCGGCGCGCAGGTGGCGGCACCATCACATCCGTCTCCCTCCGAGGGCCCGAGTGACCCTGGAGGCTATGCGCTGTGTTGGGTGGAGAGGACCATCGTGTTTTAGGACTTGAGTTCCAGAATCTAACAAACTGGGGTTCACGCCCTGTTTCTCTCATTTACAACTATGTGAACTAGGACTAATTACTACTCCTCTCTACACCCTCATCTGTGACATGGGGGAAGGAGTACCCTCCCCTCAGGGTCATTGTGAGGATCAAATGAGATACTAGATGTGGACCATTTGTGCATCATAACAAACGCTCAGTGTATACTTGTTCATTGTAAGATCCCCATCTCCTGCCCTCTACCTTGAGAAACCATAGGAAGGAGGGTGTTTAAATCTAGTCCCTAGGGCAGGGACTGAGGGCTACGTGACAGATCAGGGGGAAAGGATAAGGACCTGTGGAAGAATAAACAAGTACACCTCCCCAGGGGCATGTACCTGATGGAGACACAACGCCCAGTCCTCAAAGCTTATGTCGGCTTGACAGAGGAGTTGAAAATGACTTTCTGAGTATTCTGCTTCTGCAGAATTCTACTTGGGACCCTTAGTTCAAAATACCAGCAGGCAAAAACTAAGTCGCAGGCCCACAAGACACAGTTCTGCTAACTGGCCTGTCGAGGTCTTCTAAGTCAGGAAATGACAAGAGCAAGGCGATGAATTTGCAGACTCCAAAAGTGACCTGTTAAGTGGCCACTTGGTTCTCTCTGTGTCAACCCTTTTCCTTGTCAGCTCTGCCTCCACTGAGCCAGCCACCTGACCTTTTTTGAAGCCCAAATGGGCTCCTCCCAGAGCCACCACTTCCCTCTGAGCCGGGCCAGGTGCCCCTCCGCTCAGGACCGACAGTCTAGCAGCACAGCCAGATAGAATTTCAGGATCCCAGCTCGGGGCACTAACCTTAGTAAGCTCCAAGAGTCATTACATGTGTTTGAGCTTCATTTTTACATGAAATGGGGACATTAGTCCATACTCTTAGGATGAGGGCCACATGTAAAAGTCCGAGAGGCAGCAGTATAAGAATGTAGCTTGCAGTCAAAGATAAAAAGCATGTACGGAACATGAAGTCTGTTACCAGCACTGTGCTAAGCACTTAATATATAACATCCCATTCAAACCTCACAAAAAACAATGATTATAGTACGTTATAGATTAAGTAAACAAGGTTCCAGGGAGTCGGATTCTTTGTCACATGGCTAGAAAGTGGTGAAACCTCAATCAAAGCCCTGATCTGATTTGATCTGGAGCCAGAACTTCTTCTCTTTTTTTCTTTTTTTAAGTATATTTTATTGATAATGCTATTCCAGTTGTCCCTTTTTTTTCTCCCCTTTATCCCCCTCCACCCTGAACCACCCCTCCCATTAGCATTCCCCTCTTATTTCATGTCCATGTGTCGTACATATAAGTTCTTTGGCTTCTCGATTTCCTATACTTAGGAAATACAATTAGGTTCTTAACCTCCCCCTGTCTATTTTGTACCTACCACTTATGCTTCTTATTCCCTGTACCTTTAACCCCATTCTCCACCCTCCCCCTCTCTGCTGCTAACCCTCCATGTGATCTCCATTTCTGTGATTTTGCTCCCATTCTAGCAGTTTGCTTAGTCTGTTTTTGTTTTTGCTCTTTCAGGTTCAGTTGTTGGTAGTTATGAGTTTGTTGTCATCTTATTGCTCATATTTTTGATCATCTTCTTTTTCTTAGATAAGTCCCTTTAACATTTCATATAATAAGGGCTTGGTGATGATGAACTCCTTTAACTTGACCTTATCTGGGAAGCACTTTATCTACCCTTCCCTTCTAAATGATAGCTGTGTTGGATAGAGTAACCTTGGATGTAGGTCCTTGCTTTTCATGACTTTGAATACTTTTTTCTAGCCCCTTCTTGCCTGTAATGTTTCTTTGGGGAAATCGGCAGAGAGTCTTATGCGAACTCCTTTGTGGGTAACTATCTCCTTTTCTCTTGCTGCTTTTAAGATTCTCTCCTTATCTTTAATGTTGGGTAATGTAATTATGATGTGTCTTAGTGTGTTCCTTCTTGGGTCCAGTTTCTTTGGGACTCTCTGAGCTTCCTGGACTTCCTGGAAGTCTATTTCCTTTGCCAGATTGGGGAAGTTTTCCTTCATTATGTTTTCAAATAAGTTTTCAACTTCTTGCTCTTCCAGTTCTCCTTCTGGCACTCCTATGATTCTGATGTTAGAATGTTTAAAGTTGACGCAGAGGTTCCCAAGCCTCTCTTCAATTTTTTGAATTCTTATTTCTTCATCCTGTTCCACTTTAATGTTTATTTCTTCCTTCTGCTCCAAATCATTGATTTGAGTCCCAGTTTCCTTCCCTTCACTCTTGGTTCCCTGTATATTTTTCTTTATTTCACTTTGTGTAACCTTCACTTTTTCCTCTAGTTTGCAACCATATTCAACCATTTCTGTGAGCATCTTGATTACCAGTGTTTCGAACTCTGCACCTGATATGTTGGCTGTCTCCTAGTTGCTTAGTTCTATTTTGGAGTTTTGATTTGTTCTTTCATTTGGACCATATTTCTTTGTCTCAGCACACCTATTATGTTGTAAGGTGCAGAGTCTTAGATGTTCACCAGTATTGGTGAACCCACTTCACTGTATTGGTGGTGCTGTATGTGGGGGAGGGGTCAAAGAGGGAACGATGCCACCTGCTTGACTCTCACCCCACTTTCAGTCTCTTCCCCCACTACCCACAAGCAAATTGGGCACTTTTGCTGCTGATTCCCAGGTGGGTGGGTTTGTGTACATTCAAGGACCCTGTGGGTTTCTACAATGAACTCTCCTGTGAGGCTGGGAGTGTGGTGAGTTTCTCCCACCACAGCAACTCCCACAGGTTTTTACAGCCAGAGGTTTTCAGGCTTTAGTTTCCCGCACTGGAACCCTGGGTTGCACGGTCTGTCTCACTCCCCAGTTGCTCCTTCCAGCTTATTTGCCCATGAATGTGGGACCACCCGGTCCTCCAGCTGCTACCTTGCCCACCCAGTCTGCTGCCTTGCTATGCATCCTCTCCACCCCGGCTGCCTATCTCCATCTGCGCCCCTCCTACCTGTCTGGATGAATGTTTCTTCTTTAACTCCTTGGATGTCGGACTTCCATATAGTTTGATTTTCTGGCAGTTCTGGTTGTTTTTTATTTTTAAATTTGTGTTGTCCTTTGGTGGTGCGTGGAAGCAAAGCATGTCTACCTGTGCCTCCAACTTGGCCGGAAGTCCTCTGAATTTCAATTATCCAGTTTCCAAATATTAAAAACAAAAATCTCTCAGTTTTCTCCTCATTTTATTGTACGGTCCTGGGCTTGAACTTCAGCCCTGCTGGTACCCACAGCTCTTAGTCAAGTGCTGTTTGCCTCAGTGATGTACACCGTGGCCACACGCATGCTGAACCCCTTCATCTACAGTCTGGGCCCTGAATTCTCATGACACCAACATAAGCCAATGTTGTGCCTGGACCAGGACTCGCATTTCTTATTATGATTGCATGACATTGCTCAGCCAAAACCCTAAGAGAACCCTGGACTCCGGCAAAGGTGGAAGCAGAGTGGGCTGGAGACGCCTGAGGAGACACTGGGGATGGAGGCTTTGGGAAGAGAACTGCGGGAGTAGCTGCCAGGATCCAGGTGCTGAGTCATCCCCCATGCGGCAGCAGCCATCTTGCTCAGGCAGGAGAACTTTTAAATAATAATATTTTCTGTATTGCCTTTAAATGATTGCTAAGATGCTCCATTGATTATTAATTTTTATCAGTTCTTGCAATGACAATGATGATTTTTGGTATTATCTACAGTTGGGGACTGTTTCTGTCACACCTGCAGGAAGAGGGTAAGTGTGGGAGGTCCTCTCCAACCCCATCTATGATTGTGCACCTGTCTTTGCAGTCCACCTGTACAAGTGTGCGGCCCAGCGGGAGAGCTGTGGCCTGTGCCTGAAGGCCGACCGAAAGTTTGAGTGTGGCTGGTGCAGCAGCGAACGCAGGTGCACCCTCCACCAGCACTGCACCAGCCCCTCCAGCCCCTCCAACCCCGCCAGCCCCTGGCTTGACTGGTCCAGCCACAATGTGAAGTGCTCCAATCCCCAGATCACTGAGGTGAGTCCCCCGAGTTCCAGAGTAGGACAAGGAACCCTCCCCCCGGGGCAGTGGGTGAAGAGGGCAAGTTTAGCCTTTGTTACAGAATTCTTGGCATAAGGTATGATTAATGTGGAAATGTATAAAGCCTCTTGTGGGTGTCTTGGTGGCTCGTGTCCAGGTGTAAGTGACAAGTGTATGGAAGTCTGTCCTTGTGCCTGTGCCAGAACGTGTATGCACACAACAAGGGCGGCAGAGCCAGCCCAGCGTCCCTGCCAGGACGGCTGGCCAGGTGGGGAATGTGAAATGGGCAGCGTGGTGGGTGAACATGTCAGAAAGCAGGATTCACTTTTCTCAGCAGAAATGTGATTTTAGGAGCTGAGATTAGCTCGGAGTTGCAAAGTTGAAAACGAAGAAGAAAGTGAAGGCGGGCACTACATTAACCACCATGCCATTTCCCAGGGTTTACTCGCTGTCCCAATTTGTTTGTGCATTTTAATGGAAAGAAATAGGTAATTAATTGTCCTGGGGAAAAAAATGATGTTTCCTGAATAGCACATTGCAAAAGAAGATGAATTAGATGATGTGAATGAAAATGCAGCTGCTGGGGCTTTGAATGGCCTGGGAGAGGAATGGTTGTATTTAACTTTGCTGGCATTATGTACTCATCACTCTTCACTGCTCCCAATTCACTGACTGTCACTTGTGCTGTGAAACTAATTGCACGTTCCTTCGGGTGACTAGGAATAAAGGTCTGGGCAGGTACCACTGTGGTCTGCGTGTTGAGGAAAGCAGGGAGGGCTGCGTTCTGCCTCTTTCCTGCGCCGAAGCTCTGTCACTTTCCCTGCCCCCTTTCCACTACGGCCCGAAGAAAGCAGCTCTGGCTTTCACCTGTGTCGGTGGGTACTGGGAAACTGCAGAAGCGTCCTTATGATCATATCCGAGATTCGCACCTGTGAAAAGAAAACCCTCAAGATCGAATGAATGTTGGTAACCTACAGATGGGTTCTTTCAAGAGGAAGCACATATTTATTTAGTGGACTTGGTCGTCACTGTCTCATTTAATCCTCACAACCACCATGGGGAGTAAATATTCTCACCTCCATTTTACAGATGAAAAAATGAGGCTCGGGAATGGAGTGAGCCACTCAAGTTCCCACAGCTAGTAACTGGCAGAGCCAGAATTATAAAATTGTTTTTTAGGCCTTTAGTATTTTTGCTCCAGTAACATAAAACAAGAAGTGGTGCTTCCTTTTCCTTTATATCCAAACTTTCTCGCTGGTACAGAGCAGAGAGACGCACCCAGCCACGCGGCAGCATACCCCGGGGCGGCACAGTGCTGTGGGGCAGGCACTTTTGCACCTAGGCCCTTGTGCATCCAAGTAGGAAGGTGTGATGGGAGCATAGACTCTGCCTGTCAAAGACTGGGCCTCTCCAATCCCACTTCACTTTAGGACCACCGACGTTCCCGTGTGCGTGTGTGTGCCTTGCTGGGAAGGAGTGCTTGCAGGGGCTGCCCCAGCCTCTGCCCCCAGACAGCTGGTTCCCCAGCTGCTCAGGCCTCCGTGCCTCTGCCTCAGTTGTCAGGATTTCCAGCAGCCGTTGGCCCGATAACTTGCTCTGGTCTGCACGCCTTGCTGATGCCGTTGTGGTCTCTAGGGCTCTGTGCCGGCGTCATTGGGGCTCATAAATTAAGCCGGGGGCCGCTTCCTTCCACCTCCGCCAACCTTGGCTGCTGCCCCAGCCCTGTCCGTCTACTACTCCCTGACTGGCAGGAGCCCCCCACCAGCCCAAAGGCAGCCTTCTCCCGGGGACCCTCTGCCTCCGTTGCCCCTGCTCACTGACCAGGGACTGGCAGGCCGCTCTGCTCCATTCACGGAGGACACCCAGCCACACAGTGCTAATTAACCCCCTGAGGCAATTAGGCTGTAATTGATTTTCCCAGCGAACACAGCGGCAGGAACCTGAGGCCCCAAGCAGCCGGGGCTCCTGTTGGTATTTTTCAAGCAGAGGCCATGGGGGAAATGAGAGTGCGTCTTTTTGGAGAGACAAATCCACGGTGTGCCCCACGCCGCTCTGGGCGCATCATTCTGGACAGAGTATGTGGGAGGGAGGACCCTGGCCTGGAATGTTTTATCAGGAGTATTTTATTTTGCATTCCCTACCCCCAACCCCAACCTATCCTCCTCTCCCTGTAAGTCATTTTCAGTTTTTTAACTTTAAATTTTTTTAAGTAATTTCAGACTTAATAAAAGGCACAAAAATAGTACAAAGAACTTTCATATACCCTTCACCCAGATTCTCTAAAATTAACATCTTACATAACCACAGTATAATTACTAAAATCAGGATGTTAGCATTGATACAATAATGCCATCTGATATACATGGTTTGTTCAGATTTTGCCAGTTGTCCCACCGATGTCCTTTTTCTGGTCCAGGAGCCAATCCAGGGTCACACGTGACCCTCATTATCCTGTCCCCTTTGTGCTCTAATCTTCCTCTGTGTTTCATGACCTTGATACTGCTAAAGAGTACAGGCCAATTATCTTGTAGTTGCCCCCCAATTAGAATTTGCTTGATGTTTCTCCATGGTTAAATTCAGGTTATATTTTTGGCAATGAGTACTAAAAAACAAACACAGGGTACATGTCCAAAGGGCACAGGAGCCAACCTGATTTGGCCCCAGTGGCCAAATGTGGGGCAATTTTAGAAAGAAAATAGATAATGATACTAATGGACAATAAGCAATAGAATAAAAGCAGAATGTATGGCCCTTACCGATATAAATAAGAAAACAGTTCATGGGGGAGAGAGGAAGCTATTCTTTATACTAGAATTTCAGCTCATAAATGTAGAAGAAATTATGGAAATAGAAAACATCACTTGGCAAAATTCACGGTGATAATTGTTTGAGGCAATAATAACCAATGCACGCTAAAAATAGTGGATGAAAGTATGATGAGAAATAGGTATTTACATAGTCTCAAGCTATCTCCACATAAGATACTTATTAATTACAACAAGAATAGTAACTTCACAGTGAAAAATACTGGCAGGCACCACCTTAACCAAATGATCGAAGATGACATCACCAGAATGGGAAGAATCAACCTCATGTGCCTCTCAATAGGATGTGCTAAGGAGAACATGACCTCATTTCTATGGGTTTTTTTTTTTTAGCCTAAAATGTATAATTTGATAAAAATAATTTTTAAAAAGAATCAACTTATTTTCTTTACCTCAGCTTTCTTGGCTAATTCCTTGACATTAGCGTAGGTCTTTTTCTTAATAATTGTAGCTCAATGAGATCCATGCCCTTTCCCCCCACCCCTTTCTCTGGCCCTCACGTGTACCCCCTCAGCGCAAGCCCACATGCAAACAGAAGCTGTTTCCTATGAAGATCCTTATTGAGGGGTGAAAAGAGGAGGATTCTGTGACGGCCCCAAAGCCTGCTGGGGGCGGCGGAATTTCCAATGCTGGAAACAAATGGAGCTAGAACGGTTGCTGCCGTGCCCACAGCCAGGGAAATCAATGAGATGCCCTCGAATGAACGAGTTCTACTTTAGGAAAAGGAGTGGGCTCAAGCGTAGTTAGATGAACAGCTGTGTTCTTCCTTAACCCCTCCTTACCCGGCTGTCTCCATGACAACCAAGCCCACCCCTAGAGACCCATCTCTTATGGCAGCTTCATGTAGGACAAGTCTTACAGTTCATTGAATTTCCCAGTTTGCATAAACTTCAGGTTAGGTCCCCTTCAGGACTCACCGTCTGCTCCTTCTCAGCCAGCTCCTGTTGTGATAATGACGCTGTCCCCTGTGGGAGGCATCCCAGGCTGCTCCCACTCCAGCTGTCATCCTGGACGTCTGTGCACAATGTCACTTGCTCAACCCCAGGAACGGGAGACATGCAGAGCATTGGAAAACCCGTGAGATGCCTAGCCCATCACGTTTCAGTTCTTTCCAGCATGTGCCTGAAGACCTGCTGGGACCTCAGAGATAAGGATGTGATGAGCCACCCACTAGGAAGGAAGGCTCAGAGAACACATTTTCCAAGAAGCTGTGAGTGGGCAGCAGCCAGCAGAAAGGGAAAGGATACTCAATATGTTCTTGGGGAAAGACATTTAGGAAGGGTCAAGGGGCTTCAGGGCTCGTGTGACAGGGGTCTCCCCTCAAAGTTAGCATATGAGCTTGCTAGGGCAGCAGTTACAAAACACCACAAACTGGGTGGCTTAAACAATAGAAATTTATTTTCTCACAGTTCTGGAGGCTAGAAGTTCAAGATCAAGGTGTTGGCAGGGTTGGTTTCTTCCGAGGGCTGTGAGAAGAATCTGTTCCATGCCCCTCTTCTGGCTTCTAGGGGTTTGTGGCAGAGTCTTCGGCATTCCTTCCCTTACAGTGGTACCGCCCCAATCTCCACCATAATGTCCACGTAGTGTTCTCCTTCTCAGTACGTGCCTGTCACCACTTTAAAAAAAAAAAAAGGATCCTAGTCATGTTGGATTAGGGCCACCACTAAGGACCACATATTAACTTGGCGACCTCTGTAAAATCCCTGTCTCCTAATAAGATCCCATTCTGAAGTAATGAGAGCCGGGCCTTCAACGTGTGAATCTGGAGGGGACAGAATTCAACTCAGGACAGAGCATTCTGAGAAGCAGGAGGAGATGCGACAGTTCTAGGGAAATTAACTCGCTCATTAAATGGTCATTTAGTGAGCGACTGCTGTCAGCCATGCACTGTGCTAAGCCTGGAAGTTCTCACATGGATAACTTAGTCCTGGGTGAGGAGGCGGGGCGACCAGCGCCTTTCTATGGAACCACAGCCTATCTGCACATTGGCCACCTGGAAGAACCCGGAAACTGCTTGTCGGGCAGCGACTCTGCTTCCCCCAAAGGCCCTGAGATGGAACCTTCTAATCTATGCCCTTTGTAGTCGTCTGCAGGTGGGAAAGAAGACGGCAGCAGGGTCCAAGGTCTCCATAGCAAACAAGGACACAGACTTCAGGCCTCTAGGGACATGAACAGGCGAGCTGCTCCCTTCTTCTGGGACTCTTAGTAATAACAGCTTCTGTTTAACAAGACGCTACTATGTGCCAGGACCCATGCACTTTGCATACCTACTCCTCCTAAGAATTCTGCCAAGATGGCTATAAATATCTTGATTTAGGAGTTGGGAAAACAGTGCTTAGGGAAGTAAACAGTTTGCTGCAAGTCGCACCTTGGTTACTAGCAGAACAGGCTCAAGACCAGGCCTCTGACCCCGGAAGGCAGACTCTCCCACCACGCCACGTGACCTCTCTTGGTCGGAGGAGCGGAGGGGTATTCCCTAGCTATTGACCCCCTACCCCACCCCAGGTAGATCAGAAACACCTGGGCCCGGATCAGACTCCTCTTGGAAGGTCCCAGGAGATGCCAGACGAGCTGGGAACCTTGGCTACCATTTGTATTGAGCCTTAAAATAACCTTCCTGTCTTCCTAACCATAATGAGGTCCCCATATATTTCTATGAGTTGGGGAGAAAAACAGGAAGAACATTTTGGGGGTGCATTTAAGCTCAGGGATATCACTTCTTGTCAGTCTAGGGCAGGTGTAACTTTGATCACGTGTTTCTTAAAGCCACCAGATTCCATTTGACTGGTTTCCGATTGTCTTTATTAAGGAGATGATGGCTTAGGTGAAAGTTGGAAATTCCCCGGGCTGGTGGCTCTGACTTCTCAAGCATCTCAGCCTGATGGGAGGGCCCAGAGGATGGGGCTCAGGTGATTCGCACCTGCAGGTGAGAACCGAGATGAGGGTGAAGTAGTGCAGAGCAGACCTGAGCTGCAAGGGTTGAGTTCCCAGTGCTGCGGTCCTCAGGGAGTGATCAGGCACCTACCACCACTTGGGTCCCCAAAAACGTCCCTGTGTGTTTCTGAAGTTACCTGCAACATTGCCCAGTAATGGCGTACTCATTCCTGGCCCCATGGGTACTGGTTTGGCAGCTGTCTCTCCATTAACCATCCCATAGCTTTTACTTTATAAATAATTTTCAACTTCAGTAACTTCCCCAACACCTCACTAGTCCTTGCCTAGGGAATATAATTCTCTTTAACATCTTAGGGACGTGTAACTCGGAAAGAAAACCCACTGTCGAAAACTGTGCACAGCCATCCAAAACCAAGGCTAAATCATTGCTGCTACTGTGGTCATTTGAGATGATCCATTGCTCTTGCTTCCTCCTGCTTCCCTGTTGCCCAGATAATTTAAAGTAGATTTTCCTCCGCCCAGAATTCTCTCAGATACAAATGCATTTGCGAAACGGTTTGGAGGGCTGGGCGTATACAAGTATTTGTCTGTAAGGCTGCCTCAATTCCCGGCAGGAGAGGCCAGAAGCCGCCTGCCCAGGGCCAGAGTGACTTGCTGCAAAGTTCCAAACAAGTCGGCCAGCTTTCCTGAGAAACAAGTCAGCACTCTGATCTCCATTCATTTATTTGCAGGCCTCATTAATATAACATCACTGCAGCAAACAGCTAACGGGGGACAGTGTCAAGATGAATAATGGAGTTGCTCTGCTGAGATAACAATTAGGTTTTAAATGTACTATCAGCTAAGACAGAGCCAGCAAGGACTCTTGCTGGGGAGGAGAGCTAGTAAGTTTCAGAACTAGGAGTTAACCCTCAGCTACTTGATTCTGGAGCCCCACGTTTCACCAGTAGACCATCCTCAGTCTCTGTCCTGGGCTCCCTTAAGCAAATGGAGCTCTCACCCCTCGGGTGCTGGCCTCTGGCATCCGCACGCTGCAGAGATGGGGAGGAAGCCAGCAGTCCCCACTCCCAGCGTTTTTGGGGAGATTGGACATGCACAGGGACAGGTGACAAAGGGGCAAGGCCAATGAGGGAGTGTGGGCATTCACAGGGACAGAGGGGAGGGAGGAGGAAAGCTGAGAAGTTTGGGGAGATGGCGGTGCCCGGCAGAGCCAACTGCGGAGGCTCTTGTGAAGCAGTGAGTATGGCCTTGGCCGAGGGGGAGGGGCTGGGGGGCCTGAGCCGAGGGAGCTGCGAGCAGACAGTGGCTTGAGTTCTCATGGTTGACGACTTGGGGGTCCGTCCCAGGGCGGAAGGGTGGTCGGCTCAGGCAGCATGGCGTGGAGGCTGAAAGCACAGCTTCGATAGACCTGGCTGCGCTCTGCCACCCGCTGTGCCCCCTTGAGCAAGTTACTTAACCTCTCTGGGACCCTACTCCCCATCCTAACAATGGCAGCAACAATAGCACCTCCCTCATAGCTTGTTTTGAGCTCATACTGGGATAAAAAATGCAAAGCTTTTGACACAATTCATGCTAAGTACTTCATAAGTGAAAAAACAGTCATCATCATTGTCAGAATCTTTAATCACCTGGAGCAGATGTGGGGTTTCTGCCTTTTCTCCCATGGTGTCTATCAGACAGGAGATACAACCAGAGAAAGACAGGCTCCTGGATGGGAGCTGGGCTTTTGAGGCACCCACCAAGAAGAGGTCTGCCCCTGGCCCCTTAAGCCCCAACTCTGCCCCTGCAAGGTTCCCTAAGTCCCAGGGATGGCTCACCCGTGCTCCCCAGGCTGCAGGGCCCCTGGGCCTTTAGCGCCTCCCACTTCACTCGCTGGTGCAGCCCATCGGAGCTCTCCAGCTGTAATTAATCGGCTGTACCTGCTCTCGCCCTTTGGCAGCTTTGTGGCACAGTTCCCTCCAAACGGTTCAATTAGTGGCTGCAAGAATCAGGGTGAGCGCTGCATCACGGCGGCTGTTTTCCAGGTCAGGGCACCCACAGTGGGAAACAAACATGACACAGTCTGGCAGGAATACAGATTTGGCTGGGTGCTCCGGCACCGGGCAGGGCTTGGTCCGGCTGTGCTGCAGGCAGGTGAGGCCTGGGTAGGCGGGGAAGTGTTTCTCCAAACCAGACGCCCGGGGAGGCTTTGAGAGGTCCCAGCAGGACACGAGGCTCTCTGGGCTAGTCCCCTACCGTCAGCACATGCCAGCCTCACCCCACATCCTTCGGGCCTGCTCATCCCGGCCCAAGACGAACAGATAAAGAAGTACTTGGCCGGGACTCGGGCTAGCCTCCTTTATACCCAGTCACAGTCAGTGACTGCCTTTCAGACAGGGTTTAGGGCTGCCGAACTGCACCCTGTGCCCCAATGTGTTACCCACATTTTCCTTCCAGATTCTGCAAATAGACAAACAGTTTGTTCTACAACCAGTTAAAAAGCCAGTACTCTTAAGGCAAGGCGATAACAGAACCTGATGTCCCATTAAGATGCAAGTAAAGGTTTCTTTAGGGAGAAGAGAATAGCAGGATGAGAGATCCCTGAAATGGGAGAAGGAACCCCAGAGAGGAAAGGAAGAACCAGAGAAAGATACCACGGGGTTACCTTCCCCCAGGATTTGCACAGGCCCTCCTGCTGCAGGTCGGGCAGGCTTTCTCAAGCCGCAAGCCTACCTGAGGTCATTACGCTCTCAGAGATTGCATGGAAACCAAGGTCCAAAGAAAAGCCTCTAACGTGATCAAAGGGTTTAGAGAGCAAGATCTTTTGACAAAGGCTAATGGAATCACAGAAGCGAAGGCCAGGGGTGACATGATTGCCATCTTTAGTGTCTGAAAGATGTTTGATGAGGAGGCAGCTGTTAGTTCTCCATTCGATGAGGAATCACAGCAGAAACTGGCTTAAATGAAAGTAAGGGAGATTGCAGGAAGAACTTCTTGATGATTCTGATGTTAATAGACAGCATCACTCCCAAGCAACACATCGACACCTCTGTGCTTCTAGCCACCATGAAAGAACAGAGTTTTTTCCAGAATCTTGTTGAGACCAGCTTTCCCAGTAACAAACAGCTTCGGGTATTTATCCAGGCAGAGTGCTAAGTATTAGGTTGCTAAGCAAAAGCAAGAGAGTCCCTGTCCCAAGATAGTTACTGACTCAGTGAGGAAAAAGCAGTTACGGCCCCATGTGGGCTCTGCTGTGCTGAGCAGTGGAAGTGTAGGAGAAGGTGCCACTAGGCCTTCCCCGGCGAAGTCCGAGAAGGCTTCTCTGAGGAGGCTTTTGGAGCAGAGCCTTGCAAGAGGGGTGGGCATTTGTCAGTGGATGTGCTTCATGGGCATGTCAAGTACACGTGGACTTTAGGCCGTCTAGCCATGGGGACCCTTCACTCTCCCCAGGAGCACATGTCATGAACAAGAGAGCTCAGCTGGAGCTCAGGGAAGTGGGGTGGGAGGAGGGCGCCAGCAGGACCCAGCACAGAACTGAGGGGGACCCTCAGTACACCCTCCACCCCCACTCAGCAACAGCAGCTGCTTCTGGGGTCTTCTCTTCCTTACCCTTTACTTCTGGCTCTCTCTTCTGAGGGCCACAGAGAATTTAAACAGATTTCTGGTCCACGTCATAGTATTTGTTACAAGGCATGGGGCTGAAATTGGTCAATATCTAAAGATCTTGGCAACTGATTTTACAGGTTTTCATCTTCCTTCTCCCTCTCTCCACACTCCTACTACACACATGCACACACACATTCAGCCCAAACTGTCAAGCCATTTGTTTGTGTGGGTATTTCATTTGGAATTACTTTCTTGAAAGAATTCATTGAGTTTGCTGTGGGGTGCTGTGCCTACCCCAGGATGGCTAATAGCCAAGGGAAAAGGAAGTGGGGAGAAGGGAGGGAGGAAGGGGTGTAAGCCATTTCAGACAGGACCAGGGAAAGGGTGACGTTTGGCTCAGAACATGTTTCTGCGCAGGACCCAGATGCCAGCAGGACCGCGGCCTTGCCCCCAGTGGCACGGCCGCTCGCTGCCCAGGCTCAGGCCGCAGGGCACCTCCCAGGCTTCTCCAGTCAAACCACAGGCACCTCTTTCTAGCCGGGTCACCTCAGCATCGAAGTTCTGTGTTCCTGGTCCGTGTGTCCTCTTTTGGGATCAGCGGGAAGATCCCTGTCTCTCCAAGCTCCCGACCGACACGTCCGTCCCGGGTTTTTGTGACCTGGGAAGGCACAGGCACAGGGGAGGAAGCTGCCAGTTTCCAAGGCCTGCTGCCTAAACCGCCATCACATTAGGGACTGTCCAAGTGTCTCACCGAACCTTCACAACATCCCTGTGAGGCAAGCATCGTTGCCTGTTTTCCGATAAGGACGCTGAGATTGAAGGTCACATAGCCCATAAGTATCGGAGCTGGAATTCAAATTCAAGTCTATCTGATGCCAGAGGCCACTCTCTTCCTGCTGCAGACACTGCCTGAGCATCGGTTGGTCTTTCTTCTCTACCCCGGAGTCGTCAACAGCCCAAGGGCCGTCTGGAACCGGAAGCCAAGGCATGTGGATCTGGCTACCATCCAGCCATATCTTTTCCCCTGTCAGTGAGGGAATCCGTATAAGTCCACACTGCCCTCTCACCCTTCCACTGTAGCCTCACACCTTCCAGATCTGCAAGGCAGAAGGCCTTCCTTGGAGTTCTGCAAGCCATGACTGGGACTCCGCCAGCTTACCTCTTCATAGACCCGGGTGGAAGGGGCAGACTTGGCCCCCGAGAGAACTAAGCTCTGTGAGTGCTACACTGGGGCTCTGCAATCTACTGGGGCTTTTAACAGAGAGCCTTGGGGTCAGCCTCCAGAGTAGGCTTGGGGCCCTGCAGCTGCCTTTCCTGAGGTGGTGCCCTGAAGGGATGCTGCTCAACACACTTGCTGAAGAATAGTTCCTTTCTCTTCGAGTCTCCCCTCTGGGGTCTCTCCCCAACACCTGGTCCTGGGGAGAAATGAGGAAAGCAGGATCCGTGCGTTTTGCCACCCCAGGCCACCACACGGGCATCAAGGCCCTTGCACTCGTTCTCACCTGGAAGCCAGCGGGGATATGCCCTTGACTCTCTGATTTGTAAGCTGGGGGAGAGCAGTGGCATGTGCAAAGGCCCGGAGGTTTTAGTGTGCACGTGTGTACAAGAGCTGCTGATATCTGGGGGAACACAGAGGACATGGTACAGGACTGCAGATGTGGCTGAAGAAGTCACAAAGATCAGAACCTGAAGGACAAGTGCCTTGACAGTGGTTAGAGCCATTAAAGGTTTTTAGAGCAAACAGCTAGTAATCTGATCAAGTATGTGATCATGAAGGTCACCCTGGCAGACTGAGGAAATCGGATCTAAAGGAGGAACATGGGGTTCTGGTTGTTAATGTGGGTGAGAGGTGATGGAGCCCTGCTTATTGCCTACCCTGGAACACAGAGCCAAGCACAGATTCAGAAGACGCCTGGGAGTCAGAACAGGTCACGCCTGGTGACCGTATTTATTAAATGGGGTAGGGGAGGGAAAGGAAACAGTTGAAAATGCTCGCAAGATTCCTGGCTCAGTGCACAGTGATCCCGTTAACCTTGAAAGAGAATCTGGGAGGATAATCAGGTGAGAGGTGGAAGGAGGGAAAATTAAGAGTTCATTTTTAGATGTGAAATTTGAGGTGCCTGAGGGACAGGCATGTGAAAGTGGAGATGTCCAGTAGCAATTGGATATATGGATATGGGACTCAGGAGAGAGGTCTGAGCCAACAATATAGATTTGGAAGTCCTCAGTAATAGAGGCATGGGGAATTATCTTGCAAATCAAATGCTCACCACCTCATCTGTGTTTTGGAAATCCAGACTTTCACACATCAGTTTTAAGCAAGGAAGATGTAAGCCCACGGCATGATGGCTGCTGAGTGCCTTGACCCCCAAACTCCCCTTACCCCGGCCGCTGGCGGCATAGCACATGGCATGTACCACGTGGGAAAGAAGATCCACGTGGACCCAGCGTCCCCCCAGGTGCTTTCCGAGGACACTGCTTCTCCAGGCTGGCATTCCAGCAGCTGGTACCTGGGTTAGAAAGGATCGAGCTGCTGTCTCCACTCCCCAAGATCATAACACTTCCTAATAATTTTTTTTTTAAGTCTTCTTTTTCTACACAGTATTATCTGGCTTATCCTTCTGAGCACCTCAGTACTACAACCAAGTCTCTGACCCTGACCCTTAAACATGGGAAGGGGACACTACAATGATTGACCAGCAGGAGGACACTGCCCTGTGGAACCTGCCAACACCACTGCATATTCATAATACAGTCCCTTCATGCGACCTGCAAGACAGAAATATTTTTAGGCTTTCCAGAAAGATTTCATGTCACAGTTTTTCTGAAAGGTTGTAATTAACTGCAGTGAGCAAAAGAATGTATTTTTAAAAATAAAACTAGGGGAAGGAGAGCAAACTAATCACCATAGTTTTGTCAGTCCCTTTTGGAAGGTGGGTTCCTGCCATCCAGGTGGCTGGGTGGGGAGAGAGAAAGACCAGCTGAGCTCATTCTGAGTGGATCAGAGGAGAACGTGGTGCTCAAGTTATAGCTTAAAGCAAATTCTTTCCCGTGGACGCTCTCTTGCAGCGACATGGAAGCAGCCCCTTCCCTGTCCCTCATTAACAAGGGTCCATCTTGCAGACTCCAGGAGGCCCACCTACCTGAGGAAACTGTGCCAGGGGAGAGTGGAAGAGCCAAGACCAAGTACTGGTTATTTTTGGAATCCCCAGGGACAGAAAAGCTGTGGGCTCTGGTTCCTTGTGCCAGCACCTTTCTGTCCAAATTGTCCTGCCTGCCCACCCCCCATGCCACTCACACCGACATGCAAAGGTGCCTGTGAGCTCCTCGAGTCTCCCTCGGTTGACTCCTCTCTTGTTGGTTTATTCATCAGGTGGGATATTTTTATTCCCAGACAGGAAGCCAGAGCCATAGACCAGGTGACTTGGGTGAAATGAGTCCCCAGATGAGAGTGCTCAGGGCCTGGGCTGGCAAGGAAGGAAGGAGGCTGCACCATATAAAGCTGCAGAGGCAGTGGGGGAGGGGGCAGAAGGTCTGGGTTCCAGTCCTGGCTTACAGCCAAAATACCGAGAGCCCAGCAGTTGGCCAGGCAGTGAGGGAGGAGGCCTGTCCCAATCCTCCCCATCCCCACCACCATCGCTTCTCTGTCCACGATCACCTGGGGATCTGTGGCTGAGTTGGTGGCAGAACTCACGGTGCCCATATCACGGGAAGAGCACAGGACCCCTTTAGGGGAGGTGGGAGCAGTTTCCAGAGCCTTCGACAGCAGTTTTCACCTATACCCACCTGTCACCTGTGCCCGGGGTGCACTGACTCCTCTGCCCACTGGACACTCCACCAGCACACAAGGGGGTATGGGGAAACCCCCCAGAAGGGCCCCAGGACAGAAGCTGACCAAGGTCAGCTCTCCGCCCAGAGACCCCATCTGGGAGAGTCTGGTGGACCCTTGGCCTTGACCAGCTCCCATGCCTCCCTCCCTGTTTTGCCTTTCTTGTTGGTGGTGAAAAGAGTGCTACACTTTCTTACAACTATGTGTATAGGTTATACGAGTATCTTTTTTTAATTTTTGAAAAAGATTTTATTTATTTATTTTTAGAGAGAGGGGAAGGGAAGGAGAAAGAGAGGGTGAGAAACATTGATGTGAGAGAGAAATATTGGTTGGTTGCCTCTTGTATGCACCCCAACCAGGGACCAAACCCACAAGCCAGGTATGTGCCCTGACCGGGAATTGAACCAGTGACCCTTTGCTTTGTGGAATGACTCCCAACCAACTGAGCCACGCCAGTCAGGGTGGCTATACCAGTATCTTAGACTAAGACGCCCCAAGTCCCCTTCCAGTTCTGAAATTCTTCCTGCTTAGGTTTTAGTTCTAGTCTAATTTCTTTCTACTTCTGATAAGTGTGAACCACACAATGTGAACTTATTCCCTGGATTCTGTGGGACCTGAAAAAGCTGCATTTTTCTCAGCCTGATCTGATCCCAGACAGAAGTTTACACCTTCAGAGAGCCTGATTCTGCAGTTCCTTCCAGTTGGGTCAGAGCCAAACGAGACAGTCATCATTTGATAACTGAATTAAGAAATGAATAAGTAAATGATCCTTGCGTTTTGCCCCTAGCAGGTATTGCAAGGCTTTTTTTTCCCTAGAGCAATGTCAAACACACTTCGCATCGTTGATCATCCCCCTGCAGCGGGGCCGAATCTCAGGCTCCACTGTGCCCCCCAGCTTTCCCTCCGAATCCACCTTGTCACTGAGTAGCTGGCATCAGCATAATTTATGACCTCCTTTATCTTCTCCTCTTGACCACAAGCTCCTTGAGGGAGAATTTCCTGTGCTTTCATCACTGCATCCCCTGCAGAGACTAGCACACAGAAGTGGCAGTAATAGCACCTCCCAGTTCCAAAGCCCTCTCTGGTTTACAGAAGGCTCCCAAACACCCTCTGTTTGCTACGAGAAGCTCCCAGGGCAAGGCTGGCAGAGGTGATGATCACAACTCAGAAGAACTGAGGTTCAGGGAGCTTATGTGACTTGCTCACTATCAGGCCACTAGTGAATCAGAGACACACCTCAAACAATGATTTTCTTCCTTGAGTCCAGTACTTACTGGTTCCTTTTTAATAAATGGATGAATGAATGAGTCAATGACCTAAAGACCCGAGGAAGGAGTGTAAAACAAGGCGGTTCCATGATCCTAGACAAGCTAACAGGCCAGAAGATGCTCTCTGTTCACCTACATTCCAGCCGTCCATCAAAGTCCCATCCGTCCCACAGGTTTGCTAATCCCATTTCCCTCCCACAGATTTTGACCGTGTCTGGACCGCCTGAAGGAGGGACTCGAGTGACCATCCACGGTGTGAACCTCGGTCTGGACTTCTCCGAGATCGCCCACAACGTGCAGGTGGCTGGGGCGCCCTGCACACCACTGCCAGGGGATTACATCATCGCTGAACAGTGAGTCCAGTCTGCTCTGGCACGCCCTTTTCCCAGGGGAGCTTCTGGGTGGGTGGGGACTCCTCCCCTCCTTTCTCTGGGACTTTTCCAAGACTCATCTCCCATCTCCATTCTCCCATGGATCTGACCCCAGAAGTCTACCCAGAGCCCTGAGCTTTCCCACCTCCACTCTCAGAAGGCCATATTCCCTTCTCTTCCCTGTTCCCTGGCTCCTCTGCCATCAGGGAACCCTGAGCAGTGCTGCCCCCATTCGGTTTTCACCAGCCCACTGGCACGACTGAGTCAGTTTCCCAACCAGCCTAGGCTCCTCCTCTTCTTCCCTGGCCCCTCCTCTACTCGACCCCATTGGAATGCATCCCACAAAGTGGGCTGTGGGCAACAATTTGTTTGGCTCATGGGGCTCTGACAGCAGCTTAATCCGAGCAGGGCCTCCGCTGGAGCAAATTCATTTATTTCACTAAGGGAAATGTCAGCTGGAAATTAGAAAACAGGCATGTAGCCGCGGACAGGCGAACGGGGCTCCAGGAGTGACATATGTTCCAATTTGGGGTGTGTTCATTTGGCAGTGG
Source organism: Mormoops blainvillei (assembly GCA_004026545.1). NCBI lineage: Eukaryota > Metazoa > Chordata > Mammalia > Chiroptera > Mormoopidae > Mormoops > Mormoops blainvillei. The sequence goes on from PVJD01009927.1 coordinate 45,458, forward strand.
CAGCCACTGTGGGGTCGGTGGGCAGGAGATGGGCACAAAGCTGGGGCAGGAGGGTAGAAGGACGGGTGCCTCCTCTTCCAGGGAGAAAGCAAAGCGAGCAGCCAGATCATTCCGCATGGTTGGTCCCATAAAGTCTGGTCAAGTCACCCCGGTTCCACAGGCAACACAGCTCTGTAAGGGGTCTAGGTTTGGGGTGGGGCTTCTCTCCCTGACCTTTCCCCCCTGCAGCCTCAGGTCCTCCCTCTGACCTCCCCAGAGCCAGCCTTTAGTAGCAACCACAAGAATGACTTCAGTTTCTTTTATCAGCACTTGCGCTGCCTCATCCATTATCTCACTTTGAATTGGTCAGAACTCTGAGAGGTACATATTGTTAGCGTCATTTTACAAAGGAAGAGAGAAGTAAAATGACTTTCCCAGCTCACTCAGAGCATGAGTGGTCAGGGCAGAGTTGGAACTTGAGTCTCCTGACTCACAGTCTGAGTTTCTTCCCTCCCTTAACAGTAATGGAGCAAGACTACTGGGTAGGAGTGGCCTGGAAATTTCATGACTCATCAGAATGCGGCTTCCAGGGTCTGGGGCCATAATCCCAGCGCGGCCCAGAGCGGAGTCAGAGCCAGACGGGTGAATTCCCAGACTCCGAGGCTGGGGGCGACCCCTGCCAGCACCAGCAGGGGAGAAGAAGGAGCTGGTCTGATCCTTCAGACCTTCAGATCCTTCCTATCTGATCCTTCACAGACAAGCTATCTGTGTAAGGAGTGCACAGAGGAAAGGCTGGCAGGGTCTACAGGAAAGAGATGGGAGCAGGGGGCAAAAGGGGACATGGCTTAGTAGCACTTCTGAGCCAGAAGAGAAGGTGAAAGTTGTTGGGGGCAGAAGCCAGGAGCTTGCAGAGACCCTCACAGCTAAGGTCTTTACAGAGGCCAGCACCCTGCCAGACTAGGCTAGACACTTGGTCTCTCTGACCCAAATCCACCGTGGCCTCCGGGACCTGCCTTGTGCCTCTGGACAGAGGCTAAGTCTCCAACTTGGTGAGATGCCTCAGGACCCAAAGGAAAGAGTTTGCAGTGAGAGAGGGGCAAGATTTTGAGCTGAGAAGAGCAAATTCTCAGGCAGTTAGGTAGACATGTCATGAGATTTAGAATCCAAAAGTGTTCTGAGTCCTGGCTCCTCTACTGACCAGCCCTGAAACCTTAGCAAACTGTTTAGCCTCTCTGAGCTTCATTGGCCTAATGGAAATCATGATTCGTGCTGCATACGTTTTGAGGAAAACTCAATAAGATGAGAAAATGGAGACTATAATGTGCCATAAAATGTAAGGAAACAGAGTTCTATCTATGAAATCAAATGTTCCACACTCACCCGAGGCCACCGGGAAGAATGTGCTGAGAGAAACTGGAAGTGAGAATATGAAAGGAGCCTGGAAAGGTGGAATGGCCACCAGGTGTCCCTGCCAAGGCTGGTAGTTGCCCCGGAAAACCACCACCGTCGTCCCCAGGTGCAGGGCAGGCCAGAGGTGGCCAACACACTCGGCACCTCGGCTGGATGCAGCCCTGGTTTCCAGCCGTGCCAGGCTCATTACCGCTCTCGAGGCTTCTGCGTTTGTTAACATCATTAAAGCCTCCATCCCAGGCAGGGAGCAGCAGGCACAATCGTTACAGATGTCTGAGAGAGATGAATTTGGCTAAACGGGCGTGTGCAGAGTCCCGGGCGTGGGCAAGATTGTCGGCCACGGTAATGACTCACCATATGCTTGTGCCTGCCATCTATCACTCAACAATTAGTTTAATGTTGGTTAAAGGGCCCCACTTAGCCCTGCAATCAGCACTCCACAGGACTGTGGAGGGCCGGATGATTCCGTCACAGGACGCTTTCCAGGCAATGGGAGGGAAGTTGAGGGTGCAACTCAGCCCATCCTGGGACAGGGGCCCTGTGGACATGGACTGAGCTCCAGTCTTCAGATCACCCCCCTCTTTATCTGCTGCTCCTGTGAACTCAGCCACAGCTGGACAGATTCATGCTAGACATGTGTGCCCCCCACTCCAGGTGCACACTCATGGGGTGAAAGGGACCAAAAAGACACACAGATCATTCCATTAATTCTAGAGGCAGTAGAGTAGAGTGGTCAAAGGCATGAGCTTCGGAGTCGGCTAACGTGGATTCAAATCGTGGCTCTGCAGCTCATCCCAACTATGGCTGTAATGAGTCACTGAGTATCTCTGAGCCTGAGCTCCGTTGTCTATAAAATGCAGATCATAAGACCCTCCCCGTAAGAGAGCCTGAGAATGGCACGAGATCCTGTCTTGCCCAGTACCAGCCACGATCACAGCTCAGTACAGCCGGACCCTCATTCCTCAACATAACCCTTCTGCTCCCTACAGCTACTCCTCCGTTTTCCTTTAACTTCATATAGCCCTGAGCTCAGAGGACAAATGCCTTCAATGCGTGCCCTTAAGGATGCAAGCACTGCATCCCAGGAAGAAAAAGGACAAAGTTAGAGGACATTTGAGTTCTTCTACAGTGCTGCCTGATTCCTTAAGACTCTCGACCAATTCTTAGACTTACCAACCCAGACACTTTTCTATAGCCCACTGCCCCTCTTCCCATTCACAAGATGAAGTAGAACCTCATTCCACATGTGGGGAGGGGGTCAGCTGCAGTGCCGAGGAAGGGAACCCATGGTCCCGCTCTGGGCCCTCGCTGCAGCCCAGCCCCTGGTCCTCGGCATCACCCCCTTCTAGGTGGGGCATTCAGAGTCAACTGCAGCCATTCAGCCTTGGACACCTGGGCAGTGCCCATCTGCCACCCATCCCCCTTTGCCCAGGTGCTCGACATGTAAGGCTTATCTTTTGGGACACGATCCTGAGGGAAAAAAATGTTCTAGGAAAACAGTATGCCAAGAGGCCCCAACCCATTGGTGACTCCCCACAGGCACAACTGATGGACCATTCTTGACTTTCTCTTCTAGACAGGCCCATGACCTTCACATATTCTCATATTTCCTCTGTCTATGATTTCAAGTCCACTATGATTTCTTCCCTTTTCTTCTCTAGAGTCACTTTGGCACAGATAGTCCAACAGGGGTGAGTGAGGGACAAGAAAGCCGTGATGAGAAGAGAGGGAAAGAGACTTATCCATCCCCTCCTCTTCTGTGCCTCCTCCGGAGCTCCTTGAGAGCACAGGGCACGGTTTGCAGGATGGCCAGAACCCCAAACAGCAGCAGGCACTAGGGCCCAGGAGGCAGGATGACAGAGTTGTTACTCCAAGCAGGTAGCAGCATTGAGATAACCACACACAGCACCATAAATTAGGCTTCTCAAATGCTCTGCTAATGAGGTTTAAGGAGACAGCTACGTGTAAAATACTAATTGATCATCACTATCATCTTTACACTGCGTTCATGATTAATTTATTCATTCATAGAGGAAGGGACGGAGGAGGAGAGTATCCTTCCCTGTGCATTCAGTACTTTCTTGTTGAATCTACTACGCTAAACGTAATAAGACAGTTATTGCATGTTAAGTAAATATTCACCAGAAGTGAAAGTGCTTATTGAGGATTAGCTGTTATGAAGGAGATGGAGATCAGTGGCATGCCATGAGCATGAGCATGCGGTGTATTTGTTTAATGCAAGTATTATTACCTCGGAATGAAATCTCTGTTTAGTTACCTCCTTTCTAGAGAAGCTGTTGAGATAAACATCACTTGGTTAAACACGAATCTTCTCCACCGTGCCAGGATCATGCTGGGGATTAGTGTGGGGGGGTTCTGTTTTGCTGACTCCCCACTAAGCAAACCTACCAGGGTGCCAAGCTGCTCTGAACTTGTACGTGGTATTTGGAGGAAAGGAAAATCTTTGTCTCTCTTCCCAGGTTCTCTTGAGCCTGGTAGAGCTCTTTTCTGTGCATCCCATGTCTACAATTCCAAGCAAGAGTTCCCCACCAAGAACCTGATTTCTTCAATCCCTCCAGCTACCCACCCTTTCTAGCCTACAGCTGCGGCCAAGGCAACCAGTCTCTAAATGTGCTTGTTGTAACTTATCTCAGGCACCAGGGAAGTCATCACTGGGGGTATCGATCTGCACTTCATGAGAGAGAATGCTGCACTCCCTCTCCTCTGCAGCTCTCCTGTTAACGTGAGACATGACTTCCAACCCCAGGGCTGGGTCGCTGCCTCGTCAACCAGCTCAGTGTGTTCTGCCCTTGATTAAATGAGTGTCCGGTGCCCACTGCTGTCCTAATAAGCTCATCCACCTCCCAGCCCTTCACCGGCTGCCACAGGACTCCACTGCTCCCATTGTGCTCTGAGCTCCTGTTTCAGACTCTCACTATCTCACCAGATTATCTATTCTCTTCTGAAAACTCACCATAAGAAATGAATCAGTTTGGCAAATAGGTCCTCTTTTAGGGAGAGTTGCAGTGTCGACTTATCACATAGGAAAGGATACTAAATTGCAGTCCCTGGACCGCTCTGTTGGTTTATTCCACAAATATTGGGTAGCCATCCAGTGGTGGGTACTGCTCTAGGTACGGGGTACTACAGGCTTGTTCAGAGATTTCAGTATAGCATTTTGGAGGGACCCAGGGCTTTAGAGGTGATCTCTTCCAACCTCTCACTGTACAGATGAGAGATTAAAGCCCAGAGAGTGAAAGCCCTTTACCCAAGGCTACACAGCTGAATGGGTGAGCAAGCTGAGTCTCGCTTTAGCACTGTTGCAAGACTGATGAGTCCTTTCATCGTGACAGTGAGCATGTAAGGGCAGGGATGCCAGCTCTTGCCAAGCCTCTCATGGGAAGATTTGCTCTCTTCTCAGGATCGTCTGCGAGATGGGCCACGCCCTCAAGGGAACCACCTCTGGGCCTGTGCACCTGTGCATTGGCGAGTGTAAGCCAGAGTTCACAACCAAGTCCCACCAACAGTACACCTTTGTGGTGAGTATGGGGTCTGGTGCAGGGCTACACAGGCTCCTAGCAAGGGCAAGCTTCCTTCCAGACTTCTCCACACACCCCCTTCCGAGCCAGCACCTCCAAGAAACCAAAACAGGGAGCTTCCGGCCTCACTTTGCGAGCCTGTCCTTCTGCAGGGGATGGGTGTGTGACTAACAATGCTGCGAAGACTTTGGAGTCCCCCAGAGCCGAAGGTCAGAGTTCTAAATAAGGCAAAATCAGGCCTTTCTTAGATTTCTGATCTTAGAAGCACCTCCCAGGGTAGAGGGGGCTGCCCTTTGTCCCTGCCAACGTGATATCTTCTAATTGCAGTCTAATAAGGATAGAGTACGTGGGGGACCTAATTAAAAAAGGTCTATATTTATCAGCAGGCTTTGTTTTCTGCCAAGGATATTGTAAGTAGAAATTTGGAGGAGTCCCTTGAAATCCTGCAGGATCGTGTGTCTGTGCAAGGTCACGGGAGTCGGGTGTACAAGGGAGGTTGCTGTGGTTACGCACAAGTATGCACACCTTCACACCTGAAAACATCTCTTCTCACTCAGGCACCAGGTAGTAAAATTACAAAGACTTCCTCTAAAGTGCCTACTAAATCAATAACTTGCTTCTGGGCCCTCTATTCCCTTTTCTGACACTTACCTACATTGCCACATTGAATTCTTCATTAAAAAGTGTTAGCACCAGCCAGTGGGGTCAAACCAGCCTTGCTAAGAGTTTTGAAAAATCGTTAAACCACAAGAGTCTATTCTCCCGGAGGCATTTTAACTGCTCGTTGTTGGCTTCCCAGTCTCTGCCTTCTTATCCTGGCAACCGCACCTTTTTCTTGTCCTCTCCTCTGTCGGATTAGAGAGAACCACGGCCTATCTGCCCCCAACCTACCCCATCTCCTGCAGAGACAGACACAATCTTCTGTGAGAAGCAGACACAGAAACACTAGGTGGAGAGAGAACTGTTGACTGTCAGGGCAGGGAGGGGCTGCAGAGATACTTCAGCCCCCCTGCTCTCGGCAAAGAGCAGACGAAAGCCCAGGGTGACCCAGAACCTGGCTTCAGGGCTCATTGCACGTGGGTGGCTGATGGGGACTTGTTCGTGCCTGTGTACTTGCTTAGTTAAATGCACTTTCCACTCCACTCCACTGCCCTCTAGGTAGAAGCAATTCCTTTCTGATTTAGGTCGGCTACCTGATGTGTTTTAGACCAAATGACATTTCTTTTAAGCTTCAGGCTTAATTTTACAACTTAATGAGCTTATTAAGAAGTCCCAGCCAATGACGGGCCACCCTCCTGATACGGGATGGGGAAGCCATGTCTAAGATTTACTTACAGCTCTCGGCACCAGGCACACTGTCGTGCCCTTCACATGCTTGGGAGGGACAGAAGGACATGTGCATGGGCCATTCATGGAGGACTTTAGCCTCATGGTGGCCCAATCCAGGCAGGGATGCTTTATTCAGCCCTATCGATTTTGTGCCAAAAAAAATCAGTACAGGCTCTAGATAGAGAAGCATTTTCAAATTGTTCTCAATTTGTAAACTAATGGATAGATTAGTCAGTGTCATCTATGCCTTCCCATCAGTGTTATGGGCATGAGACTCCCCGAGGAGTTAATTAGTTCCAAAACATGACCTTTCCGTCTTCCCTGGACATGCCCAAAGCCTCTTCTTAGAAAGGATCTCAGCTCCAGGGTAGGCAGAGAGAATGTTTGGGATTCCAAGGGGCAGGAAAAGTACCTCCACTCTGAGCATGGGCACAGTCCCTCGTTCTGTCCTCAAGTCTAGCCTGGGTCCATCCCTTTGGGCGAAACCTGAGCCATGATCATTTCTCTGCTTCCTCCCAAAGAACCCTTCTGTGCTGTCCCTCAACCCCATTCGCGGGCCAGAGTCGGGAGGCACCATGGTGACCATCACGGGCCATTACCTCGGGGCTGGGAGCAGCGTGACCGTGTACCTGGGCAACCAGACCTGCGAGTTCTATGGGTGAGATGGGCTCAAAAGAGCACCAGAAGACTGTCCTTGCATGACCTGTGTACACATGATTTGTGCATGTTCACACATATGCCTGCCCATCACCTCCATGTTATGTGCTGCATCCTGGACTCAAAAATCATTCTGGTCACTGTGACACATACATACCGTTAGTCAGTGTAGGCTGTATGTATTACAGGGGCCAGATACTTCTACAAGCACAAGGCAGGGACCCAAAAAACCTGGAATTATCTTCTGGAGAGTGGACCCCCTTGTAGTATAAGCTTCCCCCACTGGCAGAGTGTTCTAGAGACCTATCTGTATCAGTGTATCATCAGCTGGTGTTGTTGTGGGAGGCTGTGCCTGGCTTCATTGAATTTTTTTTGAAGACTCTTTCAACGCATTTGCCCATTTCATAATGGTGATTTACGAGCGCACATGCCCACATCGTGCTGAGTGTTCAGCAGTTTTGACCAAAAACAACAATTCCAGTGCCCCACTCTCCCTAGTCATCTGATCTCTCCCTGAGCCCCCCACCTTTTTGTTTTTGTTTGCCCAGATGAAAAAAAGTCCTCAAAGGGAAACGTTTTGCCCATGTGGAAGAGGTGAAATAAAAAATGGCAGAAGCACTAAAAGCCATCAAAATCGATGAGTTCAAAACTGTTTTGAGCAGTGGGAAAAAACTCGATAGGTGTATTGTGTCAAACAGAGAGTATTTTGAAGGTGACTAAAGTTTAAACATGTAAGAGTAAATATACAATTTTTTATAAATACATCCCAGTTTTCTTTGCATCCCCTCTCATAATCGGAAGTGAGAGCCATGAGACTGCTGCTGAGAAGGGCCCCCGGGAGCTGTCCAGTCACCATCAGGACCAACTGCACATTCATTAGGTCCCCAGTATGGCTGCCCGAGAAACATGGACATTGCCTGGCCCCGGTCCTCAGCAAGCTCACAGACGCATCCTCAGGGCACCTCTTGGGCCCAAATTGAACACCTACTCTTTGTCAAATACCTTCAGTGGGGATGTAGGGAATCCTGAGAGAATTCTGAGAGAATCCATGGATGAAAATCCAACTTGCCCAGTATTCTCTGATAACCTCCTTCTTGGACCATAAACTCCCTCAGGGCAAGGACTGTGTGTTCACTTTTCTACATAGTAGGTGCTCAATGAATATTTATTAACTAACTGACTAGACTCGAAGCACCAGCTAAATAGTCATTTCGAGAAAATTCCAGAAAAGAGGGTGTAGCCCGCGAAGCTCAGCCCCTGCCTCGCATTCTCTAATCCCCTTCTCTAATTTGCTGCCTCTTCATTGAACCCAAGTTGGCTCTCAGGCAAAAAGGGCACTGATCCCCACTAATAGGAGATGTGCTGCCTAGCATGCAGTGTCAGAGACAGAGGACACATCCGGGCGACACCCTCAGACTGCGGGAAGCCCCCTGCTTTCCAGCAGAGGGCACCCCCTATCGCCTATGCCTTTCTTCACAACCCTCCTGCTCTCCCCCTGGCAGACGATCGATGAAAGAGATTGTGTGTGTCTCCCCTCCGTCATCCAACGGTCTGGGCCCAGTCCCTGTTTCCGTGAGTGTCGACCGAGCCCATGTGGATAACAACCTGCAGTTTGAGTACATAGATGACCCCCGGGTACAGCGCATCGAGCCAGAGTGGAGCATTGCCAGGTGAGGCACAGGCGGAGGAACGCACCCCATAGCGTCATCCCCTTGGCCTAAGTGTGGCTTGTGAGAGGATCCCAGGCATGGAGGTGGTGGCAGTTTAAAATTTTACCTAACCTAGCCTCTGCTTGTTCCCAGTGGCCACACACCCCTGACCATCACAGGCTTCAACCTGGATGTCATTCAGGAGCCAAGGATCCGAGTCAAGTTTAATGGCACAGAATCTGTCAATGTGAGTAAGCACTGGCCCGCCGGCCCTGGGAAGACACAGCTGTGAGTCGGTGGTTTGTGAAGGGATGAGCTCTGTGTTGGGCACTGAAGCATCTGACCACAGGAGAAGGAAGTTGGTTCAAAGCTGAGCCCGGAGTCATGTCCCCAAACACCTGAGCTTGACAACAATTTTTATAATTGTGGTATAATCATTTCTTGTCAGAAGGCAACGTAATGAGTGCCTAAACGTAGTGCCTTCTAAGCTTAGGTACGGCACAAAGGGGCTCCCGTTTATGGCATGTTCACTTGAAGGTCTGATAAGAAGCAGTGTTGTGAGAGGGTGAAGAAATTCTCACTCTGGAATCAGATGCTTCCGGATCAGAGGAAGCAGGACACACCCATCTGTTAGCTGAAGAGCCATGATCAAGTCATTTAGCCTCTCTGATCCGCCATCCGCCACTCCTCGGCTACGAATGGTGATCAGCCTCACCTTGCAGATTTGTCACCTGCAGACCTTGGCCGCTGAGGTGGGCGCTTGATAAACGTTCGTCACCACAAGCAAATTGTTCCACCCAGATTGCTAAGCTGACCAGGCGGAACATTTTACTTTATTCCTCTGTGCAGAGCCGTGCAATTCGACTTTTTTCATTATGGATTTCTGTGATTTTAAAGAAGTTTTCTATCATAAGTGCAGAATGCCTGATATGTTATAAATTTTTTAGTTTGTTCTAGTGGCTCTTCTTAGTCAATATTTTCTGAAACATTATTGTATTTATAATTATAGTTCAGCAGATGCTGACATTATAAATTATGGCCATTATTTTTCAAGCAAATTGCTACTATTGCTGCTTCGACCTTCAGGGGATTGACTAGGCTGAAATGGAGATGGGAGGATGGCTTTATATCTACCCTCCAGAATGCTTGTGGCTTCCTTAGGAAACAGAGACACACAAAGTGACAGGGTGCTATAAGGCTAGCTCTGGAAAGGCCTCAGGGATCGTCTGGCCCAAGCCCCTCATTGTACAGCTGAGGAAACTAAGGCCAGAAGTAAAGGACTTGCCCCCAATCCTGAAGGTGGCTGGTGGTGGGACCAAGCTATATTGCAAATATCTGGACTCTTCATAACTGAGTCACATGAGATGCCCCTAGGCTTGGCATTCCATCGTGCCAGAGATGTGGGGATACCTGTTTCACACCTTCAGCACACACCACAGTCACAGCTTTCGGGGCTGGGGAGCACATGTCTCCTCATCCCAGGTTAGAGCTTGATCCATGGGTAGAGAGTCCATGCCCCAACTCCACTTTCAGACTGAAGCCAATGTCCCCAAAAGCTGACAGACCACTCCCATCTGTCCAACCCCAGGGTCTAAGTGGAAGGGGGGGAGGTGAGGGGTAGGAATGGGAATGGTGAGTTTACACTCAGGGAAGAATAAAATTCCCAAACAAAGTAGGTACATTTTTTAAATTTAGGTTTTATCATCACTCACGTTGTGTCAAGGCCAACAGATCCGGAGGTGACTGCCATTGGATAGCTTATTAATACAGATCCCGAGAAAAGCGGGCCTTGCCATGGCTAGGGTGGGGGTGGGCTGGGGCGGAGACTCCCCAGGGTAGGTTAGGAAGCAGAAGGAGAAAGGAAAACTAGGGTGAGAGCCTTTATTTTGGTTTCCACAGGAAGGAACTAGCAAGGCAAGGCAAGCGGGTTTAGGATTGGCCAGTTTGGATCACTCTAGCAGGTTGGGGGCAGAGGGGCTGTCCCTGGCTGTCTGGTACCGAGCCCTGGTGCAGTGAGGGAAGGCGGAGTCTCAGTGTGAAAGGCGTTGGCCCGTGGGCTCAGGATTAGCTGCTTGCATTAGGAGGGCAGCTCTAGAGGGCAACAAGCTGTTCACTGTCCCCGGGAACGGATGAGTCCGGGGAGGGGCAGTCCCTCCACAGTCAGCAAGGCCCCAGATGTCAAAGCATCAGAATGCAGAAAATTAAAGGCATGGCTAATATACTACAGAGGGAATTTTGGAAAATGAGTATGTGACCGACAAGGTCGACCTTCAGAGGCTGAACGTTAGTCCCGGGGAAGCCGTCTGAAGAGAAGGCTGGGCCCGGAAGGTCTTCGCCATACCTGACATTCATCCCTGAGGAGGCTCAGTCCTGGGCGCCCTCTCCCTCCCAGACGCCTTTGCAACCATAGGCAGGATTCTCCCCAGAGATCCCCGCAGCCCACCCACCATGACCACAGGGCTTTAAGGAGTTAGAGAGTTGTTCCTAGCTCTTCCCTCTGGAGAGTTGGGAGCCCTCTTGCCTGGGGTCTGCAGCCTGGCAGGCCTGGAGTCTGTACTTTTCCATCCAGCCTGGCTCTGCGGTGGGAAGCTCGTGAACTCTGCCCTGGGCCTTCTGTTTCAGGAGGGTGGGAGAGCAGCACTTGGCCCCTCAGCCCAGCCTGGGTCGCACGGCAGCCGCAGCCCACTGCGGCCTCTCCTTGCCTTTGGATTGTGAAGCAGCCCCAGTGAGAAGTGAGAAGGGCCAAAGCGAAGGCCGCAAAACCCCAAGGAATGTTTGGCAAACAAAGTGCCGATGCAGCACAGGGCAGGAAGCAAACAGAGGCCGCTTGTTTGGGAGCGATTTGCTTGTTCATGACGGAGTCCAGTCTGGCAGAATTGGAATGAGCGGGGTTGAAGACGGGGTGGGGAGTGAAGAGACACACTCAAGCTGCATCTGCCCCGCAGAGCCTGCGGTTTCAGACTCTCTGGCTCAGCTCTACCATTTGACTGCATCCCCCATTTTCCTTATGCCAGAGTGTCCCCAGCTGGAACATGAAAGGGACATTAGGCTTCTAAGGGGCTGCTGAAGTGTAGACTAAAAAGGGTGGGAATGGGAACTGACCTGCCACATGGCATGAAGCCCTCAGGGAGCTGTTGGCTTAAACTCAGACTGCCTCCAGACATGGAGGGTTCACGCTTGGCCTTGGGACTCTGACCTAATTTCTGCGCAAGTGTCGGCCGTTTTGCAGTTTCACACACGGTCCTGTTTTCTGAACATGAAGTCCATGTATGTGTATGTTGGCCAAACACCCGTGTGTGGACCTGCCAGGACAGTGTGTCCTTGTGCAGGCCAAGTTCTCACAGATGCCCTTGGCTGTTGCTGGGACGCCGTGGTTCCCAAAGCCGAAACTGGACTGTGGGGGTAGGAATACAGGTTTTCTTCCCCAGCTTCATGTGGGTCCTGTAGTGGTTTCTTCATTCTGGTTGCTGCCTTAGGCAGCCCCAGAACTAAACCAGAGAAGAAGAACATGACGCAACTCATGCCAAACAGGGGTCAGGCCAGCTAGAATTTTATTTGGGAGACCAGAGTCCACCAAGAAAGAAAGGACATACCGAGCTCCGTGTCGATACCAAGGTTACATCCCCCTGCAGTTAGGAGACACTTGGTTGGAGGAGAGGGAGATTGGAGAAATGATCCTAAGGAGAAGACTCCTTTAAAGAGTCGAAGGCTCCTTTTCATTCATCGATGTAGCCAATAAACATTAACTGAACATCTACTATGTGCTGGCAAAGTGCCTATCTCACATACGTCCTGCTCCTCCCCTCACATGCCCACACACTCACACAGTCACACTCTCGCCCAGCGCTGCATCCGAGTTTTCCTCAAACCTTCCATGCTCCCTCATCCCTGGGCCTTTGCCGCTCTTCCCTCTGCCTGGGATTTGTTTCCTCCCCCTCCCTCTCCCTCTCCTTGGCTAGGTAAGTCATACTCATTCTTCAGATTAAATTTCATTCATTTCTTCCCAGGGAAAGCTTCTGTGAGTCACCTGCATCCCGCGTGAACACTCACACACACACTCATGGCCACACACAGACAGTCCGCCGGTACCTGGTACCACCTGACTAAGGCCTCCCTCACATCCA
>PVJD01009928.1:0-58130 GCA_004026545.1 Mormoops blainvillei
TGAGTAGGAATTTTCAGGCGATGAAGAGGCGTTGCAGGAAGATTAAGGAATTGAATACACCAAAGTGAAGCAGAGTGAAAAAGCATGGAACACTCCAGCGTCCCTGAGTGTAAGATGAACAGGGTTCGGTGGGAAGCAGGCTGGAAGGAGGCAGGCAGGAGCCAGATTGCACAGGAATTTATGGGCCAATTGAAGTAGGCTGGACTTCATCCTGCAGAAAATGGGCCTTGACTGGAGAGTGATGTGATCAGAGCTGTGTTTTGGAAAGCTATCTCTGGTAGCTGTGCGGAGGATGGTTTAAAGACGAGTAAAACCAGAGGCACTTATACCAGCAAGGAGAGGCTCCAGGAATCTTGGCAAGAGAAGATGGTGGCAGGTGCGGTGTGAGAGCATTTGTGCCGTGGTTACCCCCAAAGCCCTGGAGCCAACCTCTGGGATTCAAAGCCTTCCTGGGTCTCTCAGCAGCTATGTGATCTTAGACAAGTGACTTAACCTCTCTGCACCCACCTTTCTTAATCTGTAAACCTAGGCTAATAAAAGCAACTACCTCATAGCAACTATTCTAGGGATAAAATGAGACGGTCCATGGAAGGCACTTGAACCATCCCTGGAACATTGCAAATGCTCTATAATTACTAATGATTCTCATTTAATTCATTACACCTGATGATGATTGGATGTAGACAGCTACAGGGTGGACATAGGCTTGCTTCTATAGGGTGCTGCCTTTCCCGGGGGCAAGGAAGATGAGACCGTTGCAGAAAGTTTACTTCTTTCCAGGAGCATGGAAGTGGCCCACAGCACCCAGAGCTAGGCCTCAACCCTCCCCTTCTGCCTGGGGACTCCTGCTAATGCTGTCTCCATTTTGGGAGAGTAGACCGTAAGAAAGGCATTCTGTTGACCCATTCTTACAGAGGAAGAAACTGATGCTCACTGCCAAGGAGAGATGGATAAAAAAGGAGAGGTCCGCAAGTGCGATACTCACGTCTTCTGACCCAAATCCGGTGCTCTTCCCGTGACCTCGAGTTGCTGCCATCCTTTGGCTTCCTCGTGGGCTTCTCCAAGTCCATGTGATAGCAGAGAGCCCCATAGACATTCCAAACTCTGCTCTTCCTGTCTCCCAGAGATAGAAGAGACCTCTGAGCACCACAGAGAGGGTGGATCAGAGGGTGCCCCCAGCTTTGCTTGAATTTCCATAGAGAGGATTCAACCCCTTGCCACCCTTGCCACGGTCCCGGAGATCTCTGTCCACAGGGAGATGCGGAGGGAGAGAGGCGGGACTTAACCACACTTTAGAGAGTGGGCCAAAGGAGAGCAGGGAGGGAGGGGGAAACTGCTCTTCCCTACGCTTGACACTCATCATCTCATTGACTGCTCATATCCACCATGAAGTAATCAATATCATTTCCATTTTCCATATGCGGAGATGAGAACCAGCGAAGTAAGGTATTCAAATTCTTCATCATTCTGCCATGACAATCCTGACTTTAAATGAAAAATAAGGACATGGGACCCTGTGTCAAGGCAACCTCCTCCCACTTGGGGTATATTTTCTTACCAACTTGGGAAGGTGAGGTTCTACCTTTAGTCACTGCTTTTGCGAGGACAACCAGGGGGTTTAAGTACTGTTGAAGGGCTCTCTGGAGCAGTAGGAGGGGGCAAGGGGCTTACAGAGCTCAAAGTGTATCTGTCTCTAGCCTGACTGAACATTTAAATGAAACATATCAGCTGCCCGAAAGCGTGAGAAGTACTTTACATACATTATTTCATTTCACCCCCGAGGTACCCTTAATTAGGTTCTATAATCAACCCCTTTTCTAGATGAGAAACCCGAGGCTCAGGGAGGTGGAGGAACCTCTTGCTCCACGGTCATAGGGCCACCAAATGGCAGAGCCCAGTCCGTGCTCTTACCGGTGGTTGATGCCACCTTCTGCTAGTTACTGGACAGAATGGGCAGGATGCATGGACCATTTCTGGTGCGTGTATGTACCTGGGAGGCTAGAGGGCAATCCCTGAGGTTAATTACCAATATGAGCCTGGAACAGGAGCTCTCAGCCTTGGGTTCCATCCCAGTTTGGGGCTCACAAGCTCAGAACCTCATATTATCCCTGCAGCTGAGTGGCACAGACCATTGCTTAGCAGAGGGACAGTGACAGCACACAGGCTGACAGCACAGGTCTAGTGGTGTGAAGACCAAAGGCCCTGCCAGTCCTACCCCCGATGAGCTCTTTGACCATGGTAAGGGATTTACGTTGATTGATTCCAGATTCCTCAACTGTGAATCAGGGCCAATAACAATACCTGTTGTTCTGGTTTTTCTTGCTTTGTAATGAACTATCCCAAAACTTACCAGTTTAAAACAATCACTCATGATTTTGTGGGTCAGGAATTTGGGGAAGGCGAGGCTGTGGAGATCTGCTTAGAGGTTCTCATGTGACCACAGATGTCACATGGGGCTGCTGCTGTCCGAAGGCTCCACTGAGCTGGACATCCAAGGTCCTCACTCCATGGCTGGCAGAGAGTGTCTGCTGTCAGTTGCAAGATTAACAGTCTTGGGGTGGAACTTCTTATGTGGCAACTCAGAGTTCCAAAAATGAGAGTCCCAGCCAACAAGGGGAAGGTGCATCCCGTCATGGGGCCAAACCTTAGAAATCACCCAGTCATTTCCCGTGTCCTCTGTTGATTAAATGTGAGTGACAGGGCAGTCAGGTTCAAGGGCAGAGAATTAAACTCGCCCTCTTCATGCAGGAGTGGGAGGATGTAGAAGAGCATATGAAACAGGAGATGTGGTGGTCACCTTTGGAAAATAAAATCTGCCCGCCTTGTATTTTGGTATTGTACATGGATTAAATAAGGCATTGCATAGAAAGCACCTCAGACAATGCCGGGCATGTAGGAAGTGCTCAGAAATGTTTGCTATTGTTATTAGATACAACAGGTTTGGGAGCTGGCTTTCAGCATCTCAGGATAGTGCAAAGGGTTGAAGGAAGAATAAAAAAGGTTACTGGTGGTTTTTGACAGCCATTGGTTCAAAGTGGTGGCAAAGACAAAATTCTCCCCGGAAGCAGAATTACTTGACCGTTTAGCTGGTGAATGGGCCCAGGGGAGAGACAAGAGGGGGTACCTCCTGGAGAGCGAGGGAGCAGAGCGTCAAGTGCGTTCTGGCTGAAAGGCTTGAAGTATTGGTCAGGGGAGGTGTAATCCAGGGGCCAGGCCGGAAGAGGGGAGAACAAAGACAGGAATCACTGATGCTGGGGAGGGTGCAGCCAGCACATCCTGGGCTCATAGTGCATGAGAGGAAGAGAAGACAAGTCTTAGGAAGGACTGACATGCAGCCCGAGGCTGTGCGGCATGGCCCCTGGAGGCTGGACCCTTCTAGGCTGGCCCATGAGGACAAGGAAGTTGGCCTGCAAATCTGTTCACTTTGTGGACAGGGGGATGGGTAGGATTTGCTTCCCTCTTGGCTTTTCTAAAATATTTGCTAAGCTAGGAATCCTCAGAAGGGATGACGGTGGCCAGACCTGAATTTCCTGAGGAGATCTGAGAAAACACGGCACGATTTCACTACTGCTCTTACAATAAAATCCAAACTCCGTAACACAGCCTGCCAGACCGACCACGCATCGTTTGGCCCCCACTATTTCTACGTTCTCATCCTGAACTTCTCTCTCCTACTCACCAGACTTCAGTTCCACTGAACTTCTTTCAGGGACTTTAGCACTAAACTACTTTTTTTTTTTTTCACCCCAGGCCTTTATATCCACTGTTTCCTCTACTTAGAATGGTCTCCTTGTATCCTCTAGCTCTCAGCTACAGGCTCATCTCTCAGTGAGGGCTTTCCTAATCACCCAGTTTAAACTGGATGCTCATTTTTATTCTCTTTCAAAGCACCCTGCTGTTTTTATTCAAATTGATAATCACAAATTTTGTGTATTTCTGTATTGGATTATTTCCTTGTTTATTGTCTCCTCTCCTACTAGACCGTGAGCTACATGGGAACGAGAGCGTGACCATTATTTTCACTCTATGTACCTAGCACCCAGCCAAAGGTCTGCTCGGTAATTAACATAGTTGTGGGAAAGTCTGTAACCCCAGTGTGGCAGAGCTAAGAGATATGGGCTTTGTCCGCTCTGAGGCTGCAAAGCTAGGACAGGTCAGAGCACACTGAAAGGCCGGAAGTGGTGGTGGCCAGGATGCCTCGGGTAAGCGCCTGTGGGATCAGGGGCTGAATGTTTTGCTATTCTTGTTCCTCAGGCCCTGGGATGGTGGCTGTGTACAGAGCTGACCTCCCTTACCTAGTGTGTTCCTTTTGAGATGGTTTTCCGGGAAACGCTTTTTCTGTCCAGATGCATTTGAGGCTTTTCTCATCTCAGAAAGTGAAAACTATCACCCAGTGTGCTGCTTCTACCAGGGACAGAGTCTAATGCATGGTCTGCCACTTGAAATGGGCTCTGTTGGGGACCTGACATCACCTGCATGCTCAAGTTTGGCTTCTCTCCTTGGTCCTGAAATGCCCGGTCTTCATAGTTGTCCTTGCAAAACCCAGCATCTCAAAAGACCTAGAAGAACACAAATTCACATGTATTTACATGCACATGTAAACACACACACACACACAACCCTATAGACATACATTATAAACTCACCCACACATACTCTCATAAACCGTGAGATGGCAAAACTCATTTGGCATGTATGCATTAAGCTCTTGCTATGTTTATGCCAAGAACTAGGATGGTTTGGGCCCTTTTTTGGAAACAAAAGGCCGTCATGTCTCCTGAGGCAGGTTGTTTGCAAATCCACAATTATTTCCCTCCCTGAATCTATGCCTCTTGAAATGTGACTTTGCACATTTTCCCATCTAGAATTAGACTCTATTTCCTCACCCCTTGAATCTGGGCTGGTTGCATGAATTGTTTCCACCAACAGAAAATTATAGAAGTGAGATAACATCAGCCCCTCTCAAGAGGCCTCGGATAGTCACATTTTCTCTCAGAAACTTACCCAGCGGTCATGTGAACAAGCTGAGGTTTTCTTGCCAGAGGATGAACGACCACGTAGGGCAGAGATGAGCCATCCTAGCTGAACCTCTTTTAGGCAACTCAGTCCCCATCAGACAGCAGACACACACTGAGTACTGTTGCTAGTGGGCTGGCCCAACCCAGATCCAAAGAGCTGTCTACCCAGTGAACTTGTGAGAAATAATAAATGGTTGGTTTTTTTTAAAGTCACTAAGTTTGAGGCCGTTTGTTACCTTAAAATAGCTAAGAGATATACTTCCTTACATGAAGAACTAAATATGAACTTTCCCTGATTTTGAACATCAAAAATCAGATATTCCTGTAGGACCCTGAAGCAATTCTACTGATTATAAAGCCCCAGAAAATGTGATCAAAAAGGTACTTGCTTTGGAAGCAAGGAGACCTAAGTCGTCAACCTGACTCTGCCACCAACTGACTGTGTGACCTTGGGCAAGTCACTTGATATCTCTGGACTTTGATTCCTTTTATTACACATTAGAAGGACAAGTGTAGCTAATTTTAGGTCCTTCAGGCTCTGACACATATTTTGTGGTCCTATGATTCTCAGTCTTCGCCAGTTTCATCTCTAAAGCAAGAAAAGATAATTCACAATTCTTTCCATCTTGCAGGATAATCCAAAAGGATGAAGTGCTATTTCCTGGGTGACACCTCTGCTTCCAGACACTTTCAAGAATTCGAGTCTCTAGGCAGCAGGAACAGACACCCTGAGGTGCTGGCTTTGTGATAATTCACTGGGTTTTACCAACATATGTGGCACACAGATTTTCAGCTTATGTTAAAAGTTAGGATGAAACTGATGTGACACCCAGGCAGTCCCTGTCACATCTAAAAGAAGTTCAAGCATCCCGTTCAAATGCGCACCCTGGTTTCCTCTTCTCTTGGGTTCCCTCTGGAACTTAAAAAACTTGGCTTGTGAGGTGAGATAGGTTTCTCAGGCTCAAAGAGGTGCTGGACAGGCAAAAACATATGTACACAATGTGGTTCAAAGAGAAAGTGGCTTGGAGCTATTTGCCTCGTTCTGAGCATACACAGATCAGAATAAATGTTGAGTGGGGTCGTTATTCCTGTGGATAATTCTAAATGAGTTCTAATACTTCCACTGAAATTGGCTCCAGACATGGAATCTAAGGAGTGCTAGGGTAGAAACCAAAGTCTAGAGTCTGGCTGACGATAGTGTCAGTGGCTCAGGAGACAGCATCGCAGGGGGACTGTGGGGTCGTGGGATCAGCATCAGGCACTTCTGGAGGAGGACGCCAAAATCAAGCCCACAGAAATCTATAAATCCGAAGTCCCTGGGAAAGTCAGAGTCAAAGAGCACCACCCCAAGGTCAGCAGAAATGCCAGCACACAACAGAAGGTAAAACAAGTGAGGGACATTGTGCTGAAAGTGTCTAAAGACAAAATGAATAATGTATTGTTCACCATTTTTTTTTGTGGCAAATCACAAAAAACCCAACCTAAATAAGGGGACTAAAGGTAACGTAAAAAAATAAAATAAAATACAATTCAAAACAAAAAAATGACTAATCCAAAATGGAATTTAGTGGATCACACAACTGAGAAGTTCAGAGGGTAGGGTGGTTTTCAGACATGGCTTCATGGAGGGGTTGGGACAATGTCATCAGGACCCAGTTTTTCTTGTTCTCTTGGTTCGGTCCTGCTCTCCCTGATGCGTTGCCTTTGACAGGTTCCTCACTTGTGGGCATAAGAAGGCTATAGCTGCATCCAAACCTTTCATCTATTGCAATCTATACCCATCAGGAAGAGAGAATCTCTCTCTGTCTCTCTCCCTCGCCCCCCAACCCCACCCCGCCAACAGTGTACACACAGTCCTGGGCCTGACTCCTGTTGGTTCGATTAGGCCATGTGATCATATTTGTACCAACCCCAGTGCCTAAAGTTATTCCAAACACTGATGGACTTAGTCTGATTAGGACCTCCTGTGAGAGCTGGCAGCGGTCCACCCTGCCCAAACCTCAGGAACTTAAGATGGAGAAAGAGTAACTCGCCAAAGGAAATTCAAGATTTTCGGAGGGAAAAAAACAAACAAACCCATAAGTGTTCATGATAAGCTGCAATGGACAGAAACATGGAACAAAGATCAGAAGCCTTCCATCCTGAACACTGAAGACTATCTGAAAACAAAGAATAAAATTTGTTGCCAGTAGACAAGGGCCTAGATGATCAATATTAATAACATAAACCAAATCACCATTAAAGAGGAAAGAACAGGCTTATTGAAGAACTCCTTCCGGACTGGAGAGCTCTGGGGTTCCAGGAGTTCAGATTCCCTGGGCATGAGACCCAGAAGAGGGATTGGCTGGCCAGGTTGCAAGCCGTTAGACAGCATCTGAAATGGCGGACGCAGTCAGACAAAACAGGTGTTTCCAGGAACCAGGACTCAGAGTATAGATAAGCTGCCCTGAAAGGAAGCAGGTTAAAAATTTCAAAATGTAGACATGTTTTAAAGCATGTCTAGCAGAGCTCTGGTTCTTTTGTACATTGCATGTAGCCCAAGTGCAACCTGCTGGTGCAAAGGAGGGCACATTAATGCTCAAGCTCCCACCTGGTGGATTACAACATCTATAAAACAGGATTACAGTCTCCTCTACAAGGCTGTCACACTCTGTCACCTGGGCCCAAAGGCAGTTCTACTTGTTCCCTGAATCCATGATATCGCTCAACAAAACAACTCAATCAGCTGCTGGCTTTAGCCCTCTAACCAGTGAGGCTTAAACCTGGCACCCGGATCAGGGAGTGGAGGAGGAACAGACAGCAAGGTGAAAACCTTCAGTCTTTTCCATCTCTGTCTCGCACCTGGGCCCCAATAACCTGCCATCTTCCTCCCACAGCTTCTCAATACAAGTGGGGAAAGTTCATTCATTCAACTCGTAGTTATTGAGTACATAGAATGCTAGGTGCTTGAGTTTACAGTTTAGTGAAGATAACAGATAATAAAGAAGTAAATGTGTGTGTGTGTGCATCTAGAGATAAATGTGATGAAAATTATCAGGATGAAAAGTAATTGGTGTGACCCATCAGATCAGCAGGCTCAAGAAGAAAAATCATATGATCATATCAATAGATGCAGAAAAACATTTGACAAAATCCCAAACCCACTCATGAAAAATAGTCTTAGCAAAATGTAGAGGGGAACTTCCTCAACCTGATAAAGAACATTTACAAAAACCTACAGTTAACACCTTACTTAGTGGTGAGAAACTAGAAGCTTCCCCACTACCTTTAGGAACAAGGCAAGATGTCCCCTCGCACCACTCATTTTTAACATTGTACAAGAAACCCAATCTAATGCAAGATGAAAATAAATATATACAGTTTGGGAAGGAAGATATAAAACTGTCTTTGTTCATAGATGATATAATTATCTATATATAAAATATTGCAGAATCAACAAAAACAAAAAAACCCCTGGAATAACAAATGATTATAGCAAGGTTTCAGGATACAAGTTAACATACAAAAGCCAATTGCTTTTATACAGACAAGCATTGGAATTTGAAATGAAAAACACAGTATCATTACCTTAGCACCCAAAGAAATAAAATACTATGACATAAATCTAACAAAATATGTATAAGACCTATATGAGGAAAACTACAAAACCCTGGTAAAAGAAACAAACAAACAAACAAAAATCTAAGTAAGTGGAGAAATATTCACAAACATGGATAGAAAGGCTCAGTGTTGTCAAGATATCAGCTTTTCCCAACTTGATATATATGGAGACAATGCCAAACAAAATCCTAGCGAGTTATTTTGTGTATATGGACAAACCGATTCTAAAATTTATGTGGAGAGGCAAAGACCTAGAAGAGCTAACATAATAATCAGGGAGAAGAACAAAGTCAGAGGACTGACATTTCCCTATTCGAGGCTTACTATAAAGCTACAATACACGAGACAGTATTGGACTGGTGGAAGAATAGGCAAATAGGTCAATGGAACAGAACAGACAGACCAGAAATAGACCCACACAAATGGTGTAGTCAGTTGATTTTTGAAGAAGAAGGAAAGGCAATACAATGGAGAAAGGGCAGTCTCTGAAAGAAACGGTGCTGGAGCAAATGGACATCCATGTGCAAAAAAACGAATCTGGACACAGAACTTACGTCTTTCACAAAAATTAACTTAAAATGGACCATAGCCTAAATGTGTCATGCAAATGTATAAAACTCCTATGATATGACATAGAAGGTTATAACAAGTGAAAGATGTGTATTATAATCCCCAGGGCAACCACTAAAAAATACTGCACAGAGACATAGACAAAAAGCCAAGAGAGTAATCAAAATGAAGGACTAAAAAGATTTAATTAACCCTAAAAAGACAGAAAAAGAATAACAGAGGGACAAAAAGTAATAATCAGTGCTTCCAGTTCACGTAGATGGTATAGATCCATTTTCCCTTCACCTCCCCACTAAGTACAGCCATAAACCCTGGAAATGGTGCAAAAGATAGCCAAAGGAGGACTCTAGTAAGAAGGACTAGTTAGGTGGCAAGGTGGTGAGAAGAAAGCGAGCTGGTATGCCACGCGAGGACGAGAGGCACAGCACAGTGGCAGGGCATCTCAGGCCCCCCACCCAGCTCAGCAAAGGAAGGCCAACCAGTCCCACATTTCTTGACTTCCAATCTAGCAACAGAAGGCCGCCCAAGTAGACTCATTTTTCTCCTGGACTGAATAGAAATCCCTTGAACAAAATTAGGTGAGCTCAGCCATCTCCAGTTAGGGAAATCGATCGGCCAGAGGCAGAAGTCTCCTATCTGAATGGCTCTAAAACTCTCCTTTTCCCTCCAAAGGTACGGAGGCCAGTGGGTAGCCTATGGAGGAAAGATCAAGATATAGCCAGGAGAGAGCCTCTGTTCCCTTGGGTTGGAGACTCTCCTCCCCCAGGGGGAGCAGACAACACTAAAAAGGGCACTCAGTCATGGCAAGTGGGATGGCAACAAGTCTTATTGTCCCCACAGGCCCCAAACTCTTCTCGCCTCCCCTGAGAAATCAGGTGGTGGGGGGCCACCTGTAGAGGGATCCCACCATATACCTCCCCCATAGAGAGACCCAGACATGTGACTGGAGGAATTCCCTTTATCCCCATTAAACAACACGAGTAGGGACCAATGGGAGCCCCGTTGACGCCAAATAAAGCAAGCAGGCTAAAATATTAATGCCACCACAAAGGTTCTGCCAATTTAATTACCATTAGAAGCATGATCTAAAAAACAGCCTAAGGCCCACATGCTAACCCTAAATACTAAACAAGGTGGCTGCCTGGTCAAATAAAAGATTGAAACAGTATCAAGGATCTCTTAATATATTGGAGACATGTCTAAGATACAAATGAAAAGTATCCATTAAACAAAAACCAAGAAAACCACAACTTGAATTAGAAAAGATAACTGATGCCAACCCTGAGATAAAACAGATGGTGGAATTATATGACAAAGATTTTAACATAGCCGTCATAAAAATGCTTAATAATTAATTACAAAGTTTCCTGAAACAAATGAAAAATATAAAATCTTAACAAAGAAATAGAAGTTATAAAAGTGACCAAATGGAAATTGTAGAGCTAAAAAACACAATAAGAAATGAAGAAGTTTCTCTGTGGGCTCAATAGTAGAGAAGAGATGACAGAATACCGTTGGTGAACTTAAGGACAGGACAATAGAATTCACGAACTCTAACCAAAGGAGGGGAAATAGACTAAAAATATCATAAACAGAGCTTCAGTCACCTGTGGGACAAGAAGATCCAACATCTGCGTCATTGGAATCACCGAAGAAGTGAATGGTGTTAAAAGAGATTTTAAAGAAATATTAACTGAAAACTCCCCAAATTTGGCTAAGTGCATAAACTTACAGATCTAAGAAGCTGTGCAAACCCCAAACAGGATAAACTCAGGATACTTCATAATTGCACTTTGGAAAACTTGAACAAGTCTTGAAAGCAGCCAGACACAAAGGGCACGTTACCTATAAGAAAACACCAAATCCAGTGATTATAGATCCCTCATCTGGCATCACTGAGTCCAGGAGGAAGTAGCACAATATTTTTTCAAGTGATGAAAGAAAAGAACTGTCAATCATGAATTCTAAACAGGCAGAATTATTCTTCAGGAATGAAGAGAGAAATAGAAACATTTTCAGAAGGAAAATTAAAATAATTTGTCACTAACAAATCTACTCTTATAGACTGAAAAATAAAGTTCACCAAAAAAAGGAAATATTAAAAGAAGGAATCTTGAAGCATCGGGAAGGAAGAAAGAACAAGAGAGAGCAGAACTGAGGGCACATGCAACAAATTATCCATTTCCTCATGTGCATTATAAATCCTATCCGGTGACTGAAACAAAAAGTATAACGAATATAACGCCATCTGATACTGGAGACAGAGATACACAAAAATGAGAAAGATAAAGGGGTCTAAACGAAAGTGAGGTTTCTGTACTTCACTGCAAGTAGAACAATGTTACCGGCAGACGAAGTCACGCATGTATATTGTAATACCCAGAGGAACCACACACACACACACACACACACACACACACACACACAACCTGTGTAAAGAGATATGCTTAAAAGCACTGTAAGTAATTAAGATGGAATCCTAAAAAATGTTCAAGGCCCAGAAAGAAAGTAAGAAAAAAGAAAAAGAGGAATGGGAATCAGAGGAAATAAACGTAATAAAACAACAGACTTAAGCATTAATATACCAATAAATACCTTAGATGTAAAAGTTCTAAATCAGTGATTTTTAACTCGCAATACCTGACTAGTTATCCAGGGGCACCCGCCTCTTTTCCCTCAGATTATCAAATTAAAAAATGACAACAGCCAACACAACAATAGCTCTCCAGTGTGAATGAATCAAAATTATACCTAATTTTTTGTCAGTTTGGCAAAAAATATATTTTTTGGTGTGCTGAAGGAGTTTAGTAATTAGTTTATGCATGCCACAAGATGAGAAACGTTGAAATTTGCTGGTCTAAATGTACCCGTCAGAAGGTAGACATAGATCAGCAGAGTGGGTTAAAAAGACATGACAAATGATATGTTACTTACAAGAAACTAACTTGAAATTCAATGACATAGGTAGTTTGGAAGTAAAGACATGAAAAAGATATACCATAAAACATTATTTTTTTATCTTTAAAATAATTTTTATTGTATTTTTTTACATCACCATTTAGTTCCCTTACTTCCTGCTCCCGTCAATCCCCACACTGTTGTCCATGTCCGTGAGTCCTTTTTCCTTTTCGGTCAATCCCTCCACTCCCTACCCACCTCCCCCTTAGCTGCTAACATTAATTTCTTAAATGGCGGGAGTGTCCATCTTAGTATCTTAGAAAGTAGACTTCGGAGAAAAAAAATATTAGAGATAAAAATATCAGAATAACACAACAAATGAACAGACTTTAACTGACATACATAGAACATTCTATCCAACAACAACAAAATGCACATTTTTTCAAGCTCTCATGGGACATATACCAAGATGGACCATAAATTTAAATCTCCACAAATTTAAAA
Source organism: Mormoops blainvillei (assembly GCA_004026545.1). Classification (NCBI taxonomy): domain Eukaryota; kingdom Metazoa; phylum Chordata; class Mammalia; order Chiroptera; family Mormoopidae; genus Mormoops; species Mormoops blainvillei. The sequence goes on from PVJD01009928.1 coordinate 12,591, forward strand.
GAATTTAAATTATACAAAGGGCGTCCTCCGACCACAATGGACACCAGAAAGGTAAAAGAAAAATGCCTAAACATGAGGAAATTAAACAGCATACCTCCAAATTATCCATGGATCAAAGATGACATCTTGAAGGGAATTTTTAAAAATACATAAAACTATATGAAAATGAAAACAATTTATCAAAATATGTGGGATGCAGTTAAAGCAGTGACGGGAGAGAAATTTATGGCACAAAATGCCTACATTAGACATGAGAAAAGTTCTCAAATCAGGAACTAAGTTCCTACCACAAGAAACTAGGAAAATAAGAACAAAATGAGCCTAAATCAAATGGAAGGAAGAAAATAATAAAGACAAGGAAAGACATCAAAGACACTGAAAATACCGTCTGAACTTGAAACCTGATACTAACCAGGTTAATTTCCTGTAAGAACAATAATATCGATACCTGCGTGGGATTTAAATAACACACACAGTTTTATAATATTCAAAATGTCCAGAATACAATCCAAAAAGCACTTAATTATATGAAGAAGCAGGAAAATCTACTTTCGTGGTAACAGACAATTAATAGGTGCCAATGTGGAGATGGCATAATTGCTGGAATTACCTGGCAGAGACTAAAAGTAGTTCTTATAAACATGTTCCAGCACGCAATGTAAACACTCCTGAGGCAATTAGAAACATAAAAAGGTCTCAGGAAAGAAATTGTGAACTGAGAGAACAATAACTGAAATTAAAAAACAGTGGATAGTGTCAATAGCAAAATGGAGTTGACAGAGGAAAAGACAGAGTTAAGGACACATCCATAGAAATTATCTAATCTAAACAAGAAAAGAAAGAAGGTTTAAAAAAACTAACAGAGCCTCAGGGACCTGTGGGACAAAAACGAAAATGTCTAATATCTAACACGCGCTACATTTTACTCATTAGAATAGCAATAATTCAAAAGATTGACAACAGAACGTTACTAAGAATATGAAGCAACCAGAATTTTCATATATTGCTAGTGGGCATATAAAATGGTACATCTACTTTGGAAAAAAGTTCTGACAGACAGTTGCTTACAAAGTTAAACTTAGAACTACCCTGTGACCCGCTAATTTCAGTTCAGGTGTTTACTCAAAAGATAGAAAAGCAAATGTCCATTCAAAAAGTTGTTTATGGCAAATTTATTTTACATAGTCAAAAACCAGAAAAAAACCCATATATATATTAGTATGAAAATGGGATTTAAAATCTGTGATATATCATAGAGAACACTAATCAACTATCGAATGGTATGCCGCTGATACTTGCAGCATGGATAAATATCATAGATGTTATAATTACACTGAGAAAAAGAAGCCAGACACAAAACTATATAAAGTTCTAAAATCAACAAGACCAGTGGTGGAAAAAAAACAAAACCGGCATTTGCCTCTGGGTTGAGGGTGGGTATTGAGTGGGAGAAGCCATGAAAGAACTTTCTTGACAGGGGTGTGGGTAAACGCAGATGTATCTGTTTGTTAAAATTATGGCTTGTATTTATCACTTCAATATATATGTTTTATTTTAAGAATAAGAACTCTTTTTAAAAAATATAAATACAAAAAAAACCAAACCCCCGAATAAAACAATAAGGAGCCAGCCATGCACAGTGAGGGGAGAATGTCAAAGGCAGGTAGCGTAGCACCTGTAAAGCCCGCCGGTAACAAAATGCTGCTTCGGTTTGAGAAGGTGGAGGCGGGGCTGTGATAGTGCTGATGAGAACGGAGTGGGGGGAGGAAACTTAGACATGGTCCAGATCACAGAGACCCGGCTGAGTCAGCATAAGGGATGCTCATTTTCTCTAAAGTGTAATGGAAAGCTATTGAGGGTTTTTAAGCAGGGCAACACCACAGTTCAATTTGTGTTTTCTCTCACTACTGTGTGAGGAATGAATTGGAGAAACCAAGAGCCAAATCAGGGAATCTAAAAGAGGTCAGTGCGGTTGTCTTGGTAGGAAAAAACAACCACTAGTTCCTGGGACTTGTGGGCGGCAGCAGCGGTGAGAGACAAGTCTATTGTTTTAAGCTATCTATATTAGGAAATGGAAATAATTGAACTTGATAACAGATTGGATGTAGGTGGAGGGGTTGAAAGAGGCGAAGCATCCAGTTTCCTGACTTGAGAAACTGAGCAGAGTGCAGTGCCCTTTGCAAAGGTGGGAAAGACTGGGCGTTTGATGAGGGAGGAGAGGAGCCGAGGACATCTGGACACGTTAACTCTGAGAGGGGTGTGGAGAGGCCAAGGAGACCGTCACATAGGCACGTGCGGAGGTCAGAGGAGAGTTTGGTCTGGGCATGTAAATTAGGGAGTCACCAGCCCGGGGTGCCATGTGAGGGGCCATCAAAAGCTCTGGAAATGGCTGAGAGTGTGACAGGAGTGAAGAGAGAACAAAGATGCCAAGGTGAGTCCGAGGGAACGCAGAGAAAACCACACGAAGTCCAACACCCGGCAATCAGGTTGAGAAGGGAAGCCTGGAGGAGGAGGGGGTAGCCAGCTGCGTTAAACGAAGCTGAGGGGTTGAGTAGGAGAAAACGAGGCAGGGTTTAGTCACAAGGAGGTTGCTGGTAACCCGGACAAAATTAGTTACAACCGGAGCAGTGGTGGCTGAACCCCGACTGCGCTGAGGCAAAGAATAACCAGAAGATGGGTGAGCATAGCGTCTACTGTGGTCATCTCTTCCTACAACGTTTGCTGTGAGGGCAGCCACGAGCGTTGGGGCATGGGGCATCTGCAGGAGAGAGAGCATGAAGGAGGCCTCTTGGAGGATGGAAAACGAGAAGTAGGGTGATATCGCTGGCCACGGCTGCAGGTCCAGGGGCACCTCTGATTTTCCTCTGGGATTAGGACACTCTGTCTTAACGCGTCCTTGAAGAAGGGGGTCAAATTAACAAATGGAACAAAGAGAACTGGTTGGCACTGGTGCACCATGCACTTAACCTGCTTGGATGCAGGCCTGGAGAAGACAGCGTTCGCCCCTAGCTGGAGTTTCTCCGAGGATGACGAATGCAGAGATGAGCAAGGGAGGCTCTTTGCAAGCACGTAGTTGTAGCAGTGAGCCCCCAAATCTCAGGAGTAATAGAAGGGAAGTGAAGACAGAGGGATACTGATAAGACTGTGGAAAAGTGTGTGTGCATTGGAGAGGTGGGGATCAGATTTGGGTTTCAGAATGATTTGTGGGGACCACTGAGAAAGCGAATGTAAGGATAGCTTATTGTCAGAGAGCGGTGTGCTGGAGTCATGATTTTGTAGGTAGCAAGTATCTTTTGGGGGGATACTTTAGTGCCCAGGGGGAAGCCTTGGGCATAAGTCGTGGAGTGGGAAAAAGAATCATTGGAGGATGAAGAAGTATAAAAACCCAAACAATGGGTGTATTAGTTTGCTAGGGCTGCCATAACAAAACACCACACGCAGGGGCAGCTTAAACGGCAGGAATTTATCTTCTCCCAGTTCTGAGGCTAGAAGTCCGTGATAAAGGTGTTGGCAGGCTTGTCTCCTTCCAGGTCCTCTCTGCTTGCCTTGCAGGTGGCTGTCCTTTCACTGTGACCTCACATGGTCGCCCCTCACTCTGCATGTTTGCGTGGGCTCTAATTTCTTCCTGTAAGAACACCAGTCATTTGGATTAGGGCCCACTCATATGATTTAACTTCAACTTAATTACCTTTTTAAAGGCCCTATCTTGACAAAGATTCTCTCCTTGACCAAACTTCCATCTGACTCCTCTGAAATCTTCTCAAACAGGTCCTGACTTTGGGGATCCCATGTCCATCTCTGCATGGTCCAATTTTAGCAAGAATCCTGCTAAGTCATTTTAAGCAGAATCCCCCACCCTCAACATCTGATCAGTTCCTCATCCCTCACCATCCCCCGGTTGCCGGCAGCACAAATCTCATTAGGTTGGTTTAGACAGACTCTCCCCTTACCCCTAAAACTTCATCTTAGTACTTTTTCATTCTCTAAACCCCCTACTTGATTCTTTGGTTACAAAACCCACACTTTTTCTTGCATTCAGAGCTGAGGCCAATCTCTCCCCGCTACTGCACAACCCCAGTGTGACAGTCCCTATACCTCTTGCAATACTACCCCCGAATAAAATCTGCCTTAATTTTCTTCACACATTCTTTAACAAGTATCGTGAATAATTTTGTTTTTAACAGTCTCCAAATAGAACCACATTCTGAGGTATTGGGGATTAGGACTTGAACCTACGAACTTGGTGATGGGGTGACACCATTCAGCCCAACACCAAAGGGTATTAGATGAGTCATATATGTGACCTTCAGGTACTCAGCAACTAGGACATAGAGGAAGATAAAGAACCAACAAGTCAGCCACCTTATTGCTTGAAATAATAATGTAGCCTGTCTGTTTGCTGTTGCAAGGACGTGATATATTTTCATCGTGGTATGGTTTTAAAAAATAAGTAAGGTTTAATTTTACCTCAAAAAATAAAAAAGAAAAAAGAACCAACAAATCTTCAGTAAAAAGAGGTAATGACCAGGCCAGTGGCAGGAAGGGAGCATATGTGTCTGAGGGCAGCTAGGGATGTCCTGACACCTGAGTCTCAAGAGAGCAGCCACTTTTGAAGAAGAGAGAGAGAGGTAGTCTGGAAGCAGATATGAGGCATGAATAAGACAACCAGGTCCCCCTTCCCTGGTCCTGAGGCCTTTGGAAATACTATTCTCGGGTTTGTAATAATAATAATAATTCCCAGCTGAGAGGGCTGCCTAAGTGGTGACGCCCTCGGGTAGCAGCCATGTTTTCACCAAGGCAGGAGGTCGGTGGGATATTGGGAGAAGAGGCTGAGGATATAGGGGAGCCTGCAGATCAGAGCAGGAGTCTACATCTGCAGTGTCTGGATCCTGTGTGCATCTGTGTGCTTGAATGCACACAGATGAGTGTATGTGGGGGTGTGTGTACATGTTCCGTCTATTTCAAGGCCTCCGTTCAGTCTTTCCCATCTCCAGACCAATAACTCTCGCTGTCTACCACCCACGTGGGACCTTTCCACCACTTTAAGTCGGTGGCTAGAAGAACTACCCTTACTCAATTGTAAGACTGCGCTGCCTATGAGATGGCAGCTGATTCTCCAATCGAACTTTCAAATCCACTTGTCAATATGCTCCTGGTGACTGGGGCCCCCAAGAGCTCACATGACCAGCTCTCTCTCCATTATTCCAAGGACAGCCTGAAGTTGAAGAATCACATCCTGAGATTTGGTGTCTCTGCTGCCCTCGCCCATCAAAAGGATTGGATTAAAGTGCCAAGGGCTGAAATGCCTCTTTATTTCGTTCGCAGAAGGCCAGGTGATTCCTCCCTTCAGATTTGTATGTGAATGTTCAAAATAAAAAGTCAGCTCTGTGCGGTGGCTTAAACTAATCCTACCAGACACATTGAGCTAAATAAGCATGCGCAAATGCGGAGATGCTGGTTTTGAGCTGGATGGAACATCTGAAGGACAGGATGTGCCTGCACGTTTAGTGGAACGAGCCAGGCACGTTACTAAGATGATGCACTGCTGAAGGCTGTCTAGAAACAGAAAAATGAACCCGAGCCAGGGCAGGCTCCCTGGGCCTAAATAGACGGGGATCCAAAATGAGGACCTTAAGGAAATGGGTTTAATCTGAATTGTTTTAATCACTAGGAGGAAAGAAATCAGGACTTTTAAAAGAAGTTAAATAAGGGAGACTACTCGGGCATCTCATTTTAAGTAACAATAGATTCATCATGTAAATAATTCTATTTTTTATTTTTTTGACCAGCATTTTTAAAAAACCCATTTTGCCTCATGTCTTATGCTAAGTGCTGGGGATGTGAGAAAGGCGGGACTCCTCCGTACAGAAATCCCAGTCTAGGAGAAGAGACAGTCACACCGGTATCTGTTCCCATTAGAAAACGGTCCAGACTAAACCCAACTCCCGGCCTGTAGACTCGGGAACCTAGGGTGGAGGGCATCCAGATTTGCAAAGTTTTATCGCTTCAGGCATTTTCTAGGAAAAAATTTATTTCACATGTACATGCACGATTTTAAAGAAGAGTGAATGAAGTTATGATTAACCAAAAGAGAACTCATTTAAAAGCTTTGCTGGATGCATGGTGCCACTTGCCCTTACGCATTTTCTCAGTCAATGGCTGTGAAAAGTACACCTACGTCTAAACGTTCAGGAAAGGTGTTGAAGTTTACAAAGGGGCTTCAAACTGGGAAGAGCTGGTAGCCATGGGTCTAGTCGCTGGCATGGGATCACTACCTCCCAGTGTAATCCCAGCACAGCGGGAACGCAGGATGAAATGTTACCTCTGCTCCATGGCTGGATTCTGGATCCCATGCCCCTCTCCTCTTTGGGAATCCCCCTCCCTGAATTACCTCTTTGCTTTGATATCTTCACCCTTGCTTTCTTTACCAGATTTCTCCCCTGCTCAAGTCTCTTTCACCTTTACTGGAATATTCTCTGACATGTCAGTTGCATAGACACTTATTGAGCTTCTGTGTAACCTTGCCTGGAATGTCAGGAAAAGACTGTCTGAGAAGGTGGAAGTTGACCTCAGAATAATGAGTGGGCATCAGCCAGCAAATGTAGAAGTCGAGAGTGGAGTGGGAGTTCCAAGTCTTTCAGCTTATCTCCTAAAATGTATCTCAAAACCATTTGCCTTTGTCGATCTCTAACATCAACTACTCTAATCTGCCATGGACGCCTGCCTGAATATTATGACGTCCCTGGAACTGGTCTGTGGTCACTCTTGCCTCCTGTCCGCCTGGCCTCCACACGGTAGCCAGAGTAGTCTTCTCATAAGGTTACTCTCCCCAACTTCTTGCCACCTCTGCCTCCAAGGTCCAGGTGGTCCAGGCCTTTGCCTAACTCTTCTGCCTCGCTCAACATCCATCATGCCTTCACACCTTCCTCTCTAACCCACACTGACCTTGCCATACACCGTATTTGCTCTGCTCCCTCCTGTTGCATTTTTGCTCAGCCTGAACTCAGTGGTGAGGAATTCTATTTCATTTTAAAAGCAATTGGAAGTCTTGGTATTTTAACAGAGGAGTGACAACATATGATCTGACACATTCCTAAAAGAGCACCCCAGCTACCATGGGAAGAGGGAATTTGAAGGGGCAGAGGGTGAAGCAAAGAGACCAGTGGGGAGGCTATTTCTGAGGCACAGGTAAGAAATAATGCTGGCTTGGCCCCCAGTGATTGCAGTATGCATGGAGAGAAATAGACAGACTTGAGATATGTTAGGAACTGGAACCAAGGGAACCTGGTGATGGGTTTGATGACAGAGAGTAAAAGAGAACGCGGAGCTTGAGGATGAGGATAAAGTTTGACTTGGGCACTTGAGCAGGTGCTGGCTTCATTTATGGAAAGCCCATGGAAGGGTCAGCTGTGGGTGCTAACTGTCCTATCTCTACTGGTCACGGGGCTTTTCTACTGCTTTATGGGTGGTGAGTTGTCAGGATAATCAGGATGTAGACTGCTTAATTAGGGGCAAACTGAAAGATGCCAACATGTGGAGAAGACTGAGGAGTGCGACCTATATAATGTATTGTGAAGGTCACTCCTTAGAGATGAACTTGAGATGTTACCCTCTTGACCGATGACACTAGCATTCATTTTTCTCTGTATACCAGCCCTTTCTGTCTTTACTTCCCTCCCTATCCAGCATAGATATCATTTCTTATCACTTCAACCTCTCTCTTACCAATAGCCTTGCCCCAGCATTCCCCCAACTTCTGGCAAAACACCAACTTTGGATGACTCCAATTATTACTCATCTTCAGTTGCTAAGCACTGCTGGAAATCCACACAAATTGGTGCCACTATAAATCACTGGAGTCACTAAATTTATGGTCTCCAACTTCAAATGGACCCTCAACGCTGCCTGGCAATCCTTCTCTATTTCTCTTGTCATCTCTCTCTCATTATCCATGGTGGTTATTGCAGATTTTAACCCTCTCTTAAGCTCACTTCCCCTTTTTTTTTGAGCAGAAAGGGGAACTACTTCAGCCTTCTTCCATGACCTGTTTTAAATCTAAAACTATCCTTTCTGGTCTCTCTCTAATTAAATGTCTCTTCTTCTCTCTGAAAGTAATACGCAGCTTGGATCTCATTCCCTTCCGCTGTCAGGACACTTCTTTATTTATCCCCCTATTTCTGATATTGTTCAGCCACCTTTTAACATCTCCTTCCCAAGTGCACTGAAACTTGCTCAAAAATCTTAAAAAAATTTTTTGGAAGAGTCTGTTTTGCCCTTCCCCCCGCAACTAGTTTCTACTAGATCTCTCTCCTTCTTATTAAAACTTTCTGAAAATATTGTCAACATTGTTTTTGTCTCTGATTCTTACTACCTACTTTCTCTATAAACCACTGTAGTCTCACTTTCAGCCACGAACCTGCCCTCATCATTGTCACCAGTGACATCCACATGGAGTTCCAATGGTCACCTGTCAGTCACCATGTCCTTTGGACTCTCAGGAGCCTTGATGCTGTTCACCACGTCTCCCTTCTGGAAACTGTGTTCTCCTTGGCTTCTGTGAACCACACTCTCCTGGTTTTCCCATGACCTCTTAGGCTACTCAGTCTTCCTCTTCTTGACCTCAAATAACAGAGTCATACACTGGGCTTTCTTCTCTTTTCTCTCTATACCTTAATCTTGGGTGGATTCCTTGGTAGATTCTTGGCAAAAATGGCTCCATTTGTCTCTCCTTCCTTGTCTCTATGTTCTTTGTAAGGTAACTTTGCAACTTGTCTTACCAAGAGCAGAATCTATTCCTCTACCTCGTGAATCTGGACTGGCATTGCTTGGCATTGACATTGACAACAGAATATGGCAAACAATGATGTACCAGTTGCAAGCCTGAACCTCACTACCAGGTGACCCAGGCTGGGCTAACCTCCTGGATAACGAGAGTCCTATGACCCAATCACCTCCCCAGCAACCAACACAGCAGCTGATGACTGAGGCCATGGGAGACCAGCCAGCCTCAGGCAACCTGAGATCAGCCAGGCCTGGTCTCAATCACAGAACTTATACTCTCATGAAAATTAATACACAGTTGTCTTAAGCCATTAAATGTGGGGATTTGCTATGTATCAAAATCTAACTGAGATAGTTTTGCTCCCTTTCATGCCTTTAATGATCATCTTTATGGTGATAATTTTCAGGTTAAATCTCTAGCTAGATCTACCTTCTAAAAGGCCAGACTTGCCTGCTAGACAATAGCATTTATCCATCTTTTTACATTGTCTAGATGCAATGCTACACACTCATTTCTCCTCATCCTCTCAACCACCCTATGTGGTGGGTTTTTTCATTACCCCTTCTTACAGGTGAGAAAACTGAGGCAAAGAGAAGTTAATGACAAACGCACGATCACGCAGCAGAAATTGGTAGATCTGGGATTTGAATCCAGGTCTGCCTGACTCCAAAGCTTATGACTGCCACTGCTATACTCTCTTCGCCTGCACTTGCAGCTCAAAGTATGTAGCACAGTCTCCTGTCGCTAACTTCACTCGTGTTGGCTCTTCTTCCTTATATGTTCTATCCTCCTGCTCTCCCTGGCTAAGGCCTACTTATCCTTTCGTACAACACTGCTTAGCTACTACATCCTTAAGGAGTTTCTCGGATTTGCCCTCCTTCCCCCAGGTCGGATCAGATGACCCTCCTCTCTGTCACCAGAGTGTCCACTGCATACCTCTACCTACTCTCACTGCATTATATAAAAGTTATGTCTCTCTCCCTAGACTCTGAAACCCTTGAGGACAGAACAGGGGCTGTGGCTCCAGAATGGGACCAGTAGGTGCTAGGTGCTAGGTTGTGGCTTTACCCAGTCAGGCACCATGAGCCAATATATACCAAAATAATAATAATAATAATAATAATAATAATAATAAAATGGCTCAGATATCACCATGGCACAACCCAAAGTCAGGTAAATAAAACTGGAATACCGTAAAATGCTCAAAATGCCAGCTACTCACATAGAAATGGAGATTTCGGACCTTTGGCAATTTCTAAGGCAATGGGTCTTAAAATGAATTTTTCACAGCCAGAAAATTTGCAAAGCCACTCATCCCAAACTCTAATATGTAAGTTTGAAGAAAAGCTAAGAGATTACAGGGTACCTGCTCTTCCTTCTTTATTTCATCAATAGACACTTTCTCAAGGAAATAGACTCTAAAAGATGCTGGAAATGAGAGATTTAAGAAATGGAACCAGTCACCTTGGCTATATTTCAGGCAATGCAAGATTCAAATGGCCCCCAGAGGGCCTATTGCTTTTGACAATGAAAGTGAACCCTTTCTAGGGTGGGTGGGGCTCCCCCAGAGCACCCGTCTTAGAAGCCGCTGTCATCCAGCCGGGGAAGAGAAGGTATCATGTGGTGCAGGGCCATCAATTCCACTCCCGCCATCTTTGATGTTATGAGACAGTTAAAAAAGAAAAAAAGCTGCCTTCAGAAGAGGAGAAACTTTAGAGAACAAAATCCTTGGTTCTTACAAGTATCCCAAGCAATTAAAAAACCATTATAAAGGACACAGGGCGGAAACCCTAATATGGTGATATAACATGACCAGGGTACATTTTGCAAAGTTTCTCAGACACCAGGGAATCTTTCGCCTTCTACCTTTCTAGAGCTTTCTAGTAAAAGTCCTTGATTCTAAAATTAAGTGCATACCAGTGAGGGACTGCAGAGCAAGCATAATCACGTAGGCCTGTGGGTTAGTTTGTCTTTGAGTGAGGGTGTTGGCACTGTAATGATGGCCTGGCATTATTTTGGAATGTAGATACTATTGTATGTAAGTGTGAGGAAAAACTGATAGCGTCTCCCCAAAAATCAATATTTTCCTCTCCTGGGAAACAGTTAGACTGCATCTTCCAGTCACCTTTGCAGTTAAGTGTGGCCATGAGACTAAGTCCTACCCATTAAAATTTGAGGAGAAATCATCTGTAGCACTTCTAGGCTTTGCCCTTAAAAATTCCTACCCATCAGTTCTGGAAGATGAAAACAGTTCTAGAGATGGACGGTGGTGATGGTTGCACAACAGTGTGAAGGTAGTTAATGCCACTAAATAGTTAAAATTTGTAAATTTTAGCCATGGCTGAATTGCTCAGTTTGTTAAAGCACTGTCTTAATACACCAAGGTTGTGGGTTCAATCTCGAGTCGGGGCACATACCAGAATCGACCAATGAATGCATCAATAAGTGGAACAACAAACGGATGTTTCTCTATTTCTCTCTCTCTCATTCTCTCTTTCTAAAAATCAAGTAAATTAAAATATTGTAAATTTTACATTATGTGTATTTTATCACAATTTAAATTTTTAATATTTTTTAAAAAATTTCCATGCACAGTAATGCTCCTGTCTTCTTGCACCAGGCTGAAATGAAGCCAAACAACGTAAGGGCGATCATGGAAGCCATTGAAAATGACAGTCTCTGTAAGCATGGTTACAGGACTAAAAATAAGCTTTTGTTGTATTTGAACCACTATGGATATTGGGATTTGTAGTAATTATTACTGTATAACAAATGGCCCCAAATCATAGCGGTTCAAAACAACAATTTATCATCTCATGATTTTTTCTTTTACTTTTGGGACTAAGAATTTTTTTTTTAATTCTGGTTTATTCTGTTACAGTTGCCCAAATTTTCCCCCTTTGCCCTCCTCTGCCCAGTCCACCCACCCTCTCATTCCCCCACACAGTTGTCCATGTCCATGGGTCATTCATACATGTTCTTCGACTAATCCCTTCCCCTCCTTTCCACCCCCCTCCCCAAAACCCTTTCCTCTCGCAGCTGTCAGTCTGTTCCTTGTTTCCATGTCTCTGGCTTAACTGTGGTGCATTTCCACAATGGAATTCTACGCAGCAGAAAGGAAGAAGGAGCTCCTCCCCTTTGTGACAGCATGGATGGAACTGGAGACTATTATGCTAAGTGCAGTAAGCCATAAACTAATGAGCAGAAGAGAAAATCACAATCTTACATAACTTAATTTCAGAAGTGATATCCCATCTTTCTGCTGATGTCTATTCTTTGGAAGCAAGTCACTGGGTTCAGCTGATACTTAAAGGGAGGGAGCTACACAACAGTGTGAGAGCCAGGGGGCAGGGGTCATGGGAAGGCTTTTCAGAGGCCCCTTCCTATGGGGTCTATTCGTAGTAATATTTGCAACTAACCTACCCTAGCTGTTACTGTGTTTTGCCAGGTATATGAGCACTTTTTTGCCCAAATTTTTGAGGGAAAACTAAAGATGCACATTATCCATGGGTAGAACTAATTCTCTATCTATATAAACGTTTTTAATTCTTTTATTTATGTTTATGCATTCAAAGCATAACTCTAGAAAGCAGTAACAATATCCATATGCAAAATAATATGTATGTTAAAATTCTTCTATAATACAAAAAGCAAGTCTCTAAATATGAATAAATAAATAATTAAATTCAAACATTAAAACAAAAGATTTTTTTCCCCTGAAAGTTTGGGCCAAGCACGTGGGCGTGCAGTCTACACAGTGGCGCATCATACAAGGCAAAACGCGCTGCGTTATGTCTAATGGAATGGTTTGCAGCCTCGTTGTTGGTGAGAGTTCTGTTGGGCCATTTCACCCCATGCCTTCTGCCTGTCCCTAGTGGGGGAGGTGCAAGCGCCCAACCTCGGGTTATTCATAACTGAAGAGATAAGTGCTGACATTTCATGAATTTTGCCAGCGTGATTCACATCAGCGTCCTGACCCCAGCTAACCAAATCCAAGACCAAAGGTAAATTTAGTTTCCTCTTGTTGCCAGATGCTCCCTCTTCCCTCCCCTTGGTGACTAAAATCTACGACAGCAGGATTTTCCCCACAGAGGTGGCTTTGCCAGCGTATTCTCTAAAGGGTCTGGCCGGTTCTTAGCTCTTCAGAAGGTGGAGAAGGGAGTACATTCGTCTGGCCTTCCCAAAACCTGGATTGAGGAGGGGCTGGCCAGGCAGCTGTCAGATGCAAAGATCCCCGCTTTGCGTGTAGCTCAACTTAATTGCTCACCTGGCTAAGCCCCATCCCTCTCCAGATGTTGTATCACAGCACTGCTGGAATTGCTGCTTTCAGCCTCCTCTCATCACCCTAATTAAGCCAAAATAATAAGGCAACATGTTAGACACAATGATCAAGTTTTAATTAGACTTTGATAAACCCAGTGTGGATTTGGTCTCTTCAGGTGCAACAATTCTGATGAGCAGTGAGGGCAGTGAATCATGAGATGGTTTGGGTATAAATAGCAGCTATAATCTCAATCTCATTTGTGTGGAGGGAGGCTAGGGACTGGGAATGTATGTGATCATAATAACCCCTTACATTGGAGGACACTTTATAGTTGCAAAGTTCTTTCAGCCCACCGCTACATGATTGTGTGAACTGAGGCTCATTTCGCAACAAGGCAACCGGGCCCAGATGAGAAGAAGGGAGAAGCTAAGGTTTAGTCGATTCCTAAGACATACCAGAAACTGTGCTTGGAGCATTCTAGATGGAACAGAAGTCAAATGTCTCACCCCAAGCCTCAGGACTTCAGAAGTGTCAGAGCGAGAATGCCCACCCAGGTCTGTTCGTTTCCTTTATGGAGCTCTTGTCAGCACTTTGTGCAAACAGTCCTCCAAAGGCAACTGTCACAGAGGCAGAGTCACAGAATTAGAGCTCAAAGTGTGCTTAGAGACAGATCCAACGTCTTAACTGTGCAGATGGGGAAACCAAAGCACAGAAATGAGACGGCGTACACCCTGGGCACACAAGAATTTGGCGGCAGAGCCAGACAAGCACTTACATGTGACACTGCCACTCTCTAATTTATTTAATTCAATTTGATTCAACAAATATTTGTTGAGCATCTACTTTATGCCATGCACTGTATCAGTAGATTAAAAGAGATAATGAGCACTGCTCTAGTGGATTTCCATTCTGAGGAGTGGAAACAGAGAGTAAATAAATAAGCAAATTATACAGCATGTTAAGAGACAGCAAGTGCTGTGGATAGGGTAGGATAAGGGGGATGGAGAACGGCAGGGTGGGTGAACTTATATTTAAACAGACCTTATTGAGATTGAGAAAGCTTCCTAAAGGCAAAGATCTCCATTCATTCATTCACTTACTCATTCTTTGAGAATTTACTGAACCCTCACTTGTGTCCAGACTTTTGACAGAGGTGGGCAGTGATGTCAGAAACACCGGGCTGAATTCCCAAGGACACCGCTGTGGTTTGAGGTCCTTTTTTCCTAAGAAATAGCTATTGCCAAGCTCATTACCAACCAAGGGGCTACTGACCACTTCTACTGGTGCAGAGTACCTGGATGCAACATGAGAAGTGTGACAGCCAAGCAGTGGTTGGGCAAGGAAGGGAGCTGCCTGTCTGCAGGAGTCTTCCTCCCCTCCCAGAAACTCACCACACATGTATCCTTACAAGTCTCCCCCCCTGGATAATGTCTCACCTAATTTTTACCCACCCTTCCTCTTCAAAGGTTCACCAGACTAACCCCTGTGTGAATTGACCCAGGTGTCAGCTAGTAACCCCCATAAGCTAAATAAATCTATAGATTTTTGTGTCTATTCTAGTCTGCTCACCAGGGTCTACTGACCCCAGGCCACCCATTTTCTCCCTACTTCCAATTTGTTGAAGCAGCGTCCCAAAGATAAGTGGTCCCTGCCAGGGGCCTTCATTGTGTGGAAGCAATAGTCTTTTGCATTGGATAGAATTTTATGACTGACAAGGTACTTTCACATTCATCATTGTCATCTAAGCCCCGTAAAAGGGCTGGGTTATTACTTCCCCCCAGATTAGTAAACCTGTGCCCTTAGGAATGTAAGATTTGTCCAACATCACGCATTGAAATACAACTAAATGTTCAGTGCTCTTTCTAGAACTCCAAGCTGCCTGGTCCTGTGGACAAAGTAGAGGCGACCCAACCTCAAGCTGAAGAAAAAGGTAGTAGAGAGAAACCCGGGAAAGTAACAACATGAAATTCAGGAGCGGTAGACTGCAGCATTTCCAAACTTTAATGTATGTATGCCAATATTGCTGGTCCTCGGGCTACACTTTGCGTAGCAGGATGGTGATGCAAGTCCACGCACTGAGTCATTTGATTGGAAGGAGCTCACATCCCAGTTCTGCCCATGTGTTGCCATGTGACTTCCAGCAAGTCTCTTCACCTAGCTGAAACTCAGGGTGGTTATTTTTACCCCCAAACTTGGCAACAGAGAAATGCTGTGGTGGGCCCTCAAATTTGTCCCTAACAAGACCTTGACTGATCAATGTCCTGAAACTGTCAGGTAGGTTTATCCAAGACGTGTCCTACACAAAGGCACCCACCCACAGGGCAGCGGGTATCAGCCGAAATCCAGCCCACTCACCACTCACCACGTAGCACCCTCTGTACAAAGCTACATCCACCCGAAGGAAGGGGCATCAATTCTCTCATTTACACAGAGCAACACATGGGCCACAGTCCTTGACAACTGCTCATGGCCTAATTGGCCTGTTTCTATAGGGCTTGATCCAATTGCCAAACTTCTTATCTATACGTTGTCTCTTCCTCTGCCAGGACTCTCCTGAGTCCCACCCCTATCAAGAGCTGTGTGGCAGGGTCTGTGTTCATTCATTACCATTCATTTACTTAACGGCAAACATTTACGCAGTGTCCTCTGTGTACCAGGTGTGGTTCCAGGCACCGAGAATACAGTAGTAAACAAAAAGAGACAAAGTCCCTGCTCATATGGAGCTACCATTCTCAGGGGAAAGAGAAAATACATGATCTTGAATGGCAGGCAGCAATATGTATAATGGAGACAATGAGGCAGGAGGTGATATCTGAGCAGAGACCTGATGAAGGTAAGAAAGTGAGCCTTGTAGGGTGGTAGGGAAGTGCCATTTGGACAGAAGAAGGGCCTCTGCAACAGGCCCCGAGGCAGCAGTGCGCGTGGCGTGGTCCAGGGAGCCACGCCAGTGCATCTGCAGCAGCACGTATCAACGGGAGCATGGGGTCACTTGAGAGCTTTGGGTTTTATTCTAAACATGACGGGATAACACCAAAGAGCTTTGTACCCAGGCATTGCTGCTGCTGATACTGTTATGCCCCGACCTTGGTCTCCAGTTTAAATGTTTTAGGGTTTGGGGTGTGGCACAATTCATTCAACACATTAAGCAACTATATCCTGAGCCTCTACCACGTGCCAGGCACTATTCTAGGCCCCAGTCGAGGTTCTGAGAATATTAGCCTAAACTACCCACCTTGGAGGGGCTTTCATTGCTATCATGGGGACTTGACTCTCCATACTGCTCCCTCCTTGACGAGGTCCACACTGGGATGAGGGCACACTGGCGCTTTGTCCCCGAGCCAACCTCTCTTTGGATTTGCGTGTTAAATTAATGATGGGATAAGCTGGGAAGGGTTGAGAGGCCCACGGCTACCTACACACAAAGGTTTTGTGTCTGCGGCTCTTGGGGAAGTCAAGAACAAGGGGCTGATACCGTGATGAGATCAGTGTGAAGTAGAAATAAAAGATAACCCTGGAAAGAAAAGGTTCATGGGTCTGACCTTCCTGAGTAAGGTGGAATTGAGCTTGGAAAAAAACATAAACCTTGGGAATGTGCATCAGTTCTGGGGAGAAAGAAATGGGATGGGAGGCTTGACCTTGCTTGTATTTCACATGCAGGTACAGAGGCACTCTGGCTAAATCGTGTCTGCTCAAGATCCAGCAACTCCTTTGCAGGAACCTACTTAAAACTTTCATCACCTCTGCCTTCCAACCTGTGTCTTGCCCTGTGCCTAGTTTGGTGCCTATCACAGAACCTGGCTCATAGCAGGCACTCGGTAGGTACTTGCTAGGTTAGTAAATGGATGGATGAATGGAGGGAGGGATGGAAGGACGGGTGGAGAGATGGACGGTGGGGTGGAGGGATGGGTGAATAAGTGAATGTATATTATGATGGTCATCTGGGTATAGTTTTATCTCAGACTAGCTTGTTGGTTCCAAGGTATATGCATGTGGGGGTGAGGAAGACTAATTAATTTATCTCTTTTTCTTCCCTATAGCACCTAGACTGTGGCCTTGTACAAAATAAGAGCCCAATAAATGTGTGCTGAATGAAAGAAGATAAGCTTTGACCAGAAACATGAGTCCAAAGGTCCAGTTTTTTCCATGAAACTTTAATGCCAAAAAGGATTTCTGCATATGAAATTCACCCTTCCCCACTCACCTTTACATAATTCAAGCAGCACGTAGTTCCTTGGGGACTTCTTTGGACATTAAGTTCTCTCTCAACAGTCTGCGGATTGAACAGCTGCACTTAAGCAATTACCATCGATTTGTCATTACGAGGGGGGTACGGGAGCAGTAGGAGGACGGGCATGGAGATGAGACAGAGGTGCCGAAGAGCCAGGGACAGAGGGGCCCAGGGGCCCAGGGACCAAGACACACGGGGCTGCCCTTGTGGCGGCAGGGAGCTGGGAGAAGACGGCGTGCCTGGAAGGGCTGGAAGGCAGAACAAGGCCGTTAACGCCCCCAGAAGCACGGCCGCCTTTGAGCTGGCTCCTGGCTGGCTTATTTCTTTCCCGCGAACGGCATCTAGCTTGTGCCCCTCAACGTCAGCTTGACAAGCGCATCTGAACGAGGCAAGTCAGAAAAAGGAAGAGGTTAAGAGGTTGTCTTTGTTTTGCAGAGAAAGCCCAGGAGATGATGAGAAAAGCATCCAGGCGCTTTTTGAAGATGTGAGTCCCCAGGGAGCTGTCAGAGGAGTGCCAAATGTCTCGGGCAGGGTTTGCCGGCTCCCTGACCTCCGACTCCAGAAACATCTGTGCTGATGTCTGGATAAAGATAGATGTCTTGATATGAAGAGCAGGCTTGATAAAGATGGGTCCAGGTTGGAGATGACTGAGACTGCAGTAGAGCAGCTGGCTGGGAGCCTCCGGGAGAAAGATAGTAAATGACTTCTGCAAGGCAGCCCACCCCCAGCTCCAGAGGGGGAAGCCCTGAGGAGGAAGAGGAGGGACTGCCCTCCCTGGACTCCTCATTTAAGAGGAAATTGCCTCTAGTGGAGGTGGGATGGGACAAGAACACTCGGACCCTCCCACTTCATTGTGAGGTAGTCGTGCTAACCCCTCTTGAGGACAGAGACACCTGGAGAGGGACCAGTGAGAAGAAAACTGGCATTTAGCACCCATCCCACGCTGAGGCAGACAGCCTCACAGACCTGGTCTTATCAAACCCTTACCCCAGTTCTCTGAAACGAGTTCTAT
This sequence comes from Mormoops blainvillei, assembly GCA_004026545.1. Classification (NCBI taxonomy): domain Eukaryota; kingdom Metazoa; phylum Chordata; class Mammalia; order Chiroptera; family Mormoopidae; genus Mormoops; species Mormoops blainvillei. The sequence continues at coordinate 30,877 of PVJD01009928.1, forward strand.
GATTCCCATCTGCAGTGGGTTGAATTGTGCTTCCCCCCAAATAGGTTATTGTGATGTTATTTGGGAAAAGGGTCTTTGAAGATGTAATTAAGTTAAGGATCTTAAGAGATGTGATCACCTTGGATGATCATGAGGGCCCTAAATCCAATGCCAAGTGTCCTTATAAAGAGACAGAAGAGAACATACTGGCATCATGGAGAAGACCATGTGGAGACAGAGGCAGAGACTGGAGGGATGCAGCCATGAGCCAAGGAAACTCTGGAGCCGCAGAAACTGGGAGGGGAAAGAAAGAATCCTCCCTGACGGGAGGAAGCAGTGCAGTTCTGCTGACGCTTTGATTTTGTACATTTGGCCTCCAGAACGACGAGAGAATATGTACTTCTTGTTTGAAATCACTGAATTTGTGGCAATTTATATGGCAGCCCTATTATATCATTTCATTGGTCAGAAAAACGAGGCTCCGAGAGGGAGAGGACCCTCTCTGCGGACACCTGCTCGGATGAGGGGCATCTGGGTTACAGACCTTGAGTGGGGCAAAAGGTTACCATTTGCCTCAGAACACCTGCAAAAATGAATCCATAAGGGTCTCCTGAAGAGAGCTTCATAGTAAAAAATTTGGAGAGCACTCCACCAGGTTCTCTCTGCTAGTGTTTATGGTAAAAGTTCTAAGAAACCTACTTAAACATCACTTTCTCAGCAAGACCTGTCCTCACGCCAGAGAAGGCGAAGTTCTTGCCTGGCCGTTCCTTCTCTTAGTGCCTTCCCCGGGCTTCCCTCTGAGCTTACACTCCCAAGCCTGAGTGAATGTGTAGATTTTGCTTTTGTGTAATGTACCAACTCTTGGTACATGACAGGTACCCATTAATAACTGCTGAGTGGATGATCAAGAAAAATATGTTTAACTTTAACCCAAGGTTTTCCTAACTTGTTTAATCATTAAATCCTTTCACCTATAGCACCTGAGAACATCCCATTTGGAGAGGAGTGGGGTCTCTGCCGACAGGCTGGGCTGATGACACTATTTTTCATGAGACAGCCTGAGTACCAACCTCTCCAACCAGAGGGCCCCTCGGCCCAAGGAGAATCTGCTCTCTCCCTGGGAAAGAGATCTTCATGAGGACACATAACCCCAACAAGCACGTCCCAGTATATGGGATTTGGCGGGGGCAGTGAGGACGAACAGACAAGCTGATTTAAAATCAATGGAAAAACTAACATGTAATTACTAGCGAAAAATTCTGAAATTAAAAAATAAAATAAAATTCATGAGCCTTGCCAGATATTAAAACATAATAAAAATCTATAATACTTAAAACTGTCTGGTACAAAGACAAGCCAGCTGAGTAAAGGAAAATAGAATTCAGATAGAAATCTAAGAACACACAGAAATTTCATATAAGATGAATATGGTATTTCAAGTCAGGCAAAAGGATTCTTCCTCAAGGGGAGTTGAGACAACCAACCTGCCATCTGGGAAGAAAGTAAAGCTGGGTCTTGTCTTCACTTCTCACATTAAAGCAAATTCCAGATGGAATGAGGATTTCAACATAAAAAATAAACCCATAAAAATACTCGAAAGGAACATGGGAGACTTCTTTATGACTATGGAGTAGAGCCAGACTTTCTAAGCAAGGAGACTCTAAACTGAAAAACTAAAGCGTTGATTCAGTTGAGTAGAAAAATTACATTTTCCAAACTTTGGAAAGTACTGTAAGGGAACCTAAAAGTCCACCTCCAAAAATGAGAAAAATCTATCTGCAGCTCATATGACAAACAAAGGCCTGGTTTACTTAATGTGTCACAAGCTGTTGGAGATCAGCCCTGGTCGGTGTGGCTTGGTGGACTGAGTGCTGGCCTGCAAACCAAAAGGCCACCAGTTTGACTCCCAGTCAGGGGACATGCCTGGGTTGCAGATTGGGTCCCCAGTTGCGGGCACTGAAGAGGCAACCACACATTGATGTTTCTCTCCGTCTCTTTCTCCCTACCTTCCCCTCACTAAAAGTAAATAAGTAAAATCTTTAAAAAAAAAAAAAAAGCAAAAGCTCTTAGAGATCAATAAAAAAATGACAAATAACCCACAGGAAAAAAATGGGCAATAAACAAACCAAAACAAAAAAAGCACAGACAACTCAGAGAAAAAACTGCAGATGGCTAGTAACCTATTTTAAAGTTGTTTTGAACCCCCTTTCATAATTAAAGAAATGTATATTTAAATGAAAATTTGCCTTTCACCTACAAGATTGGCCAAATTCAGAAATTTGATAAGAAATGGTCGAAGCCTGGTGTAGGGAAACAGACACTCTCACGCCTGTTGGCGGGAACGGAAATGGGCGCAGGTTCTTTTCTGGGGAATTTGGAGGCATGGATCAAAATGAGAAGAGCGGGTCAGATGGTCGGTGGATGCAGATTCCTGCCTCAGGAGCGCTTGGGCTGAATCCTGGCCAGCCCCTCAGAGCCCCCCAAACCACGTCTCCTCAGCCACCTGCCAAGACCCCGCCAGTACCTTCGACTATCACCAGCACTGAAGACGTGCTGCCTAGATCTCAGCACTCTGACTGGGATGACATGGTTTTGGAGAACTCTGCCAGATGTTTTCTCCTCAAGTCCCATTAAGAGAGGAAACATGCTGAGGAACCAAAGGCACTGGCGACCTATGAGGTGGCCGATGTCCCTTCAGAACACCAAGGCGGCCCACGGCAAGGGGAAGGGAGATTGAACGCAGCGACCTGCGCCATACACTTGATCAGGATTGCGACTTGGTCATTACAGAAATCGCACAAACTGACCCCCACTTTGTGATTTCTCTGAGACCCATGTGACCATGGACCCAGCTTCTCCGCCATGAAACCAGCTTCCACTACATGCCGGCTCAGGAACCTGGCCTGGCAGAGTATCTTTGCGATGAGCTCATCCTGAGTGAGAGCTAAGCCCCAGGTTGGCTTCCTCATAACCATGGAGGTGGCTTCCCAATGTAGCATGTGTGTCCGTGGGTTACCTGTAACCATTCTATACGCTCTGCCAAAACATCCACCATGTTTTCTTTGAATACGTCCACCCTCCCTTGCATAAATGGATCTTGTACCCCCAGCCAAAGAAATACTAAAACAGTACCAACATGTGAACCCAACAATCTATCTTTTAGGAATTTATCTTTCATATATGCTCACACATGTGCTAAAGACATGCCTCATTATAGGCCTGGAAAAAATAGACAAGAATAAATTTAAATGTCAATCACTAAAAAAGTAGTTGGATAAATTATAGGACATCGTGCCATGGAAAATTAGGTAGCCATGTAAAAGGAAGAAACAGCTGATAGAGATACATCCAAGACATGTTATTTTTTTTCAAAATCAAAGTACCAAATGTTCCATCGTTGATGCAAAAAAAATTATGTATGCACAGAATATTTCTAGAAGAAAAATTGTCAGTACAAGAAGTGTACAATAAAAAGGATTGCTCCTCCCCACTGCAGGCCAACCGTGCCCTGACTCTGGAGGAGGGACGCTCTAGTCTCTGAAACATGGGCATCTTCAGACGTGGTCCCTCTTTCAGCCCAGCAGTCCAGAGCATAGAATAGGGCTCTTGTTTAGATCTGTCCTCCAAAATCCGTTTGGCCAGCCAGACCTTCAGCAAGGAAGGGCGGGCCTGCGCCGTGCTAGCCAGGCCCCTGACAGCCGCCTTCAGACACAGAGCCTGGGTCCAGAAGCCCATAAACACGCCTCCAGGACCAGTTGCCCATGATGCCTGGAGAACATGGAACACCCGGCACTGTCTCCAGGAGTCCTGCGTGAGCACGGCAGCTGGAGCATCAGCTATGGCTTCCACAAGTGCTGGGCTCTGCCCTCTGGAAAGCCAGGTAGCGCCCCCTGGAGGCATCAGCCCCAACACACACACACCGTCCTTAGCGCTGGTTTCTGGGATCCTGAGTCCTCTGCCTGGTGGGCTGATGGTTGTCTGATGGGAGAACACAGCATTGCTTACCTGGGGCTCAGGACATGTCAGTTCTGAGTCCTTGCTGCCGGGGAACTGCGCAGGGCCCCTGAGTGCCGAGGACTGCATGCATGGACCGAGGTCGAGTGGGCCAAGGGTTTTGAGCGCTCTCTTTGGAGATGTGATCATTGTGTCTGACTGACTGGGAGAGCTCCCCACCTCCACCCCCAGCATCTCATCATGAACCATTATTGTCTCAGACCAGGGTTTTTGCTTCCTGCTATCTGACCCCCTGTTCAGCATCTTCCCCAAGATAGTTCAACCCTACAACAGCAATAATGTATTTATTGAACACCTACTATATATATTGGGCACAATTGTACCTTGATACCTACTGTGTGCTGGGCATGGTGGTAACCTTGACACCCACTATGTGCTAGGCATGATGGAAGTCCCATAGTTTGGTAGTAATAACAAAAAAACAAAAAAAAAGGATCTGCTTCCTTGACCTTGGTCTTAGACAAGTGCAGGGTGGCCTGGTAGTTTTCTGAGCTGCAGAGAGTGAGCTTAGCAGTCAGGATACAGATCTGGGTTGGCCAGGCTCCCAGAAAGTTGAGGGCTAGAAAGATGGATTGACTTCATTTCAATAACGGCCAGAAGATCTGAGATTTGGTGTGAATGCTGATAGGTTAGAGCCTAAGACGTGCCGAGTTAGTCTCGGGGTGGACCAGGAACTCACGGGCCAGGGGTTAGACCAGCGGAGCCCAGGGTGTCTTGAGCCCTGTTCCTCTCACCCTTCTCGCCATCATCAATTTGGGCCACAGTGATAATGAAACCACTCCAAATGGTGACGGCAGATCTAGATCTTGCTAGGTGCTCCCCAGGAGGTGGCATCAACAACTGGTTTGCCCCTGGGCCGTCAACCGGGGCACATGATCAGCGGTTGGTACCTGGCAACGTTAGCCATCTACTGCTACCACCCTTGCCCTGTGGTGATCCGTATCCTCATTGGTGGCTCAGGTTTTCTGGAGAAAGATGGTTCCAGGCAGCCTCATGCCTGCTGGAGGTATGTCGCAAACGGCAATACCAGTCAGAAAGTTCTGCAGCTACGGTTCTCATGTGTGGTGTCCTTGTGGTGTCCAGCGGTAACTAAGTATTTGAGCATCAAAGCCAGCACCTGGCTGTAAATGTCAGTCCCAAGCAAGTTGCTTCACATCTCCATCCCTTAGGTGTTTTTACTGGCAAAATAGGATGAAGCTCATATCACTTTCATAAGGTTGTGGTGAAAATTAAGTGAATTAATACAACTAAAAGCACGTAAAACAATGCCTGACACACACTACATACTTTATAAATATTAGCTAATATCACTGCTAATAATGCTATGCTCTTGAGCATCAGACTTCATCCTTCGCCTGCATTATTTAATTTTGACACAGTGCTCAGAGGCAGGTATTGTCACCCTCCCCCCTTTATTGGCATGAAAACTGAGTTGAAGAGAAACAAAGTAACTTGCCCAGGGCCTGATGTCTAGAAAGTACTGGGGCTGAAATGTGAACGCAGGCAGTCGGGCCCAGAGCCCGTTTTGACTCTAACCAATGCACTTACTGCCCAGCGGAAGCAGCCTTCTTGGATGGGTTTGTTAGAAGCACCATTGGACTCCAGGTTTCTTCAGAGACAGGAGGCCCGGCAGAGTCCCCCTTTGGGTATGCCAGGGACTGTTCCTTGTGGCACAGAAGGTTACCTGGCTGAGGTCAGCACAGCGGTTGTCCTCTGTATAGGTGAGCTGGATGCAGCAACGGCAGGGGAATCAGGACAAGAGTCAGCACTCGTAACATCTAGCGCCTGCCCAGTGCTGAGCAAAACCCTCATCCCCATAGAAGCTTCGGACAGTCCTATGAATCAGGTACTAATTTATCCCATAGGTGAAGAAGCCAAGACACATACAAGTTAAGCCATTGGCCCGAGATCACACAGCTCAGAAGGGACAGGTCAGAATTGAACCCCAGACAGTTTGGCGCCAGAGGCCCTGTCTTGAACACTATGCTAAACTGCATCTGGAGTTGGTTGCCCAGAGCTCATCCACAGAGGGTGAATGGTTGACCCTCAGGACCTCTTCTGCTTCAGCTAAGCAAGAAGCAGCCAAGTCCCTGGGTGATCCAGGAAAACCCGCCCTCCCCCGGGAGAATGCGTGTGGATGGGCAAAAAGGAGCGAGACTTCGGTCACTCTCACATGTTACTCCATGGGTGGCAGGAAGGAGGCTGCGGAGCCCAGAGGGAGGGGTACAGGGTTGGGGACCACGGGGACTGGGCTCTGATTCCAGATGCATCATTTCCCATCTCAGGACATCAGCTTTTTTTGCCTGTAAAGTAGAGTAATCACTTGATATGAACTCTAAAGCTCTCCTTTGTTCCTACGTCCCAGCTGAGGCTGACGTCTCCCAGGGGGTGGGGGATCCCTCTTCACTTGTCTTTGTTAGCACTGGCAGATGTTCAGAAGGCGATGCCTGCACCTCCAATGTGAGTGGTCCCTCAAAAGGCCCAAGAAATGAGATGAATCCTGGGCAGCTTCCGAGGCTAAAGTGTGAGCCCAGGGTAGAAGTTGGAGAAGGACTGGACTGAGTTCTGCAGAGGAGAAGCCTTGTAATGAGTTGTCTTAGGAAAGAGAGAGCACCTCATCTCTGAAAGTGTCAGCGCTGAGATGCATATCCAAATACGGGGGCTTTGGAGAGGGAGTTCCTGCCTTCCCTAACAAGGTCGGGATGCATCACATCTTAGCCCATTCATTCGCTGACCATTTATTCACCCGGTGAATATTTAATGAGCACCTACTATGTGTCAGACACCTGGCTAAAAACCATTGCTATAAAGACGAATAAGACATAGTAGTACCTTAGACCACAAAGGTGCATTGTGGTACAGGGATAGGATTGAGTTGTAACCTTTTGGTGAGTCATGCCCCACTAGAAGAGAGTGTTGGACATACTCACCTACACAATATTTTATATCCAAATGTGAGGTCCACGGGGGAATGAGAAAGGATGTCCTAGAATCCCTGCTTCCCACCTATGAGCTCCCACGCCCACACAGCTGAGCGGGGACCAGCTAGATGCCACCATGCTGGGGAGATGGCAGACACATCCAGGGACAAGGAGGTGGAGTTCACATGAATGCAAGGCAACTGTGGACTGAACTAGTGTTGAGGAAAGCTATGACGACAGGATACAAGCTCTGGGTGGGCGGGGCAGACCTGCTCGGTCAGTTCAGGGTCCACGAGGATTGTATGCTTCTGGCCAGAGGAGCAGGGAAAGCTGTTTCCTAAGTGGAGGGCAGAGACTAGGGGAGAATGAGAGTCAAAGGAGGTCTTTTCTTGGAATTACAGGAGAAAAACCAAAGTAGGCTCATCGTGAGTGGGGAAGTTAAAGAAGGCCCAGGCAGAAAGCAGGGCACCGTCGGTTCCCCACCGGTCCCTTGGAGGATTAGATGCGGGAGAGGGTAGGAAAATCCAACACAGCCAAGGGGTCTGGTCAGAGAAGCACTGGGCAGCTACCCTAAGCTCCCACAGGGATTTCCTTGCTTTTACCCTGTGGGAGGTTAGGGCTGACCAAGGATGTCCAGAAGGGTGAAGACTGAATGGGTGAGCGCGGCCAACAACCCTCAGAAATGCCACTAGGATCCTGGCTCTGGGGTCAGTCCGGGCCTTGGGGCTAGGGCCTCAAAGCAACCCTCTCACGGTCCATCCTGCAGAACAAAGGGGCTGGGGCCTCCCCGTAAGCAGCCTTGGAGATAGCAAAAAATCAGATGAAAAGTTGGGATTAGAGGGCCTGCCTCTGAAATGACGCTGACCATTGATTCATGTTTCATCAAGAGGGGGTTCAAAGAGCTTCTCCCAGGGTAACATTGTTCTCAGCACCCGTCTTTCATGATGAAAGCCTGGGGTAGCTGTCCTCTTTGTTAGGGAGGCCCATAGGACAGAGGCAGCCTGTCTCCATCTAACTTAAAAAAGACAGGGCCCACAATCTCTCTCTTACTCTGTGCCAGACACTTCTGGTCACTTTGCATATACACCTCCTATAATCCTCAATGATTACGACTGTCTTTTTAGCCAGGTACTAAAAAACAAAACAAAACAAAACAAACACAAAAACCCTGAGATTTGGGGTGTTTTAGTAACTGTTTAAGGTCACAAGTTAGTAATGATAAAGCTGGGATTCAGACCTGGTCAGCCTGGAAGCTGCCCACTGGGTACCATTGCTCCCTTGTCACTGTGCTGACCTGGCCCCTCCAGAGATGCCACAGGGCCACCTTTTTTGCATAGCCATTCATTCTTTGGCATTTTGATAACCGCAATAACCACCCTCCTTACTGGCAAGGATCTGGACTCAGCTTCTGTTCAGTCATGTTTCTGGCTTTCTCCCCCTGATGGCAACATTAACTCCCCGTGGCTGGCACACCCACACTTCTGCCCCCATTCTGGCTTCCTCTATGTGGCAACTGTCACCCCCATGCCACTGATCCTTAATGCCAGTGCTCCTCCTCCGGTAATATTTTTCCAGACTTTACAGCAGCACTACTGCTCTGCGTAAGCCGCACTTGGGAATCAGCCCATCCACAGCTCAGCCAGCTGAGACACTGGAGGCAGGATGGCTGCAACTGGTGCCATCCACTTTGTCTCCACCTCACTATGATCCCTCCATAAATATCTTCTGATTACATCACAGGCTGTAAGCCTGAGCCTCATCCACATTTAGTCCAGCTTTCCCCAGCCGCAGAAAATGATCGTTCTCCAAAATTGGTTCTTCCAGCTGAGATTTTCTATCCTAAAACGGTCTAACCCAGGATGTCCAAAAACCAGTCTCTCAGACAACCGAGGTCTGCTCCATTGTGTCCCAGCCTAGGACAGAGCTGAGAGTTCGGCAGTTTGGCCACCGTGACTGACAGGAGAAACTGGACCCCCTGTTCCATCTGGCCTAATTCTGAGTGAACCCAGGCATTGGGCCCTTAAACAAATGCCATCATGAACCATGACTTAGCTGTTTCTTGTCTTTTCTCCCCGACCAAATTCTAGTATCTTATGATTAGTCTCATATTACATGTTTAAAATAACTAATTTAACCAATAAGTGGAGGAGGAAGAGAGGGGAAATCTCATTTCCTTGACAGCTACTTTTGAAAAAGCACTACGGGTTGCCATAGACTGAATAGTGTCCCCTCCCAAATTCGTATGTTGAAGCCCTAAATCCCAATGTGACGCTATTCGGAGATGGGCCCTTTGGGAGGTAATTGCAGTTAGATGAGGTCATGAGGGTGGGGCCCTGACAATGGGGTTAGTGTCCTTATAAGAAGGGACATTGATGAGCTTGCTCTCTCTCTCAACATACACACAAGGAAGAGACCACGTGAGCACACAGAGATTGTGGCCACCTGCAAGCCAAGGGAAGAGGCTTCACACTGAAACCTACATTGCTGGCACCTTGACCTTGGGCTCCCCAGCCTTCGAACTGTGAGAAACAGGTGTCTGAGGTTTAAGCCACCCAGTCTGTTATTTTGTTATGACATCCTGAGCAGAGCAGGGCAGGGGCATTCTGTCCTTTAACTCTCTGACAACCAGTACGCTGTGGGGCACACACCTCTACTTTTAACCCCGAGACATTTCCCTTTGTTCTGCAGTTCATAGAACTCCGTTTATCGTCTGTATTAGATACATCTAGTGTGCTTAGGAAGGTAGGTCCCTTCTTCAGCTCCAGGACCTCAGCTTAGGCTAAACAAGTGGACATGGCCATCATCTAAACTACAGTGACAGAGTCTGAGCTCTACAGACAAACTCCCTGGATTCACAACTCGTCTCTAACAACAACCTGCTGAGTAGCTTCCGGCAAGTATTTGTTTATTTGTTTGTTTGTTTGTTTGTTTTTACCTCTGTGCCCCTTAGGAATCGAACCAATTTCTTGTTGTGAGTATTAAGTGATGCAGGTAAGTATTTAGAAAAGTGCCTGTCAGGTAGTAAGTGCTCCACAAATGTCACTACGGTTACTGCAATATTATTATTTTGGTTGTTGCCATGAGCTCTCGCAGGAAAATCCCCTGGGTGCTTCTGTGCAAGATTAGGTCCCTTGATACAAAGGGAAGTGATGAGGAAGGCCGCTTCCTTCTCTTTGCCTTGAATTCCACTGTGACAGATTTTAATGCCTGGGCCTGCCATCTTGGGGTTTTGAAACAATAACCTAAGAACAAAAAAAAAAAAAAAAAAGGCAAACATGCCAATGCAGCAACCTAGAAACTTAGAACAGCCTATTTCCAAATCGCTCTTTATGTGAAGTAACGGTTAGCCGGCCTACGCTATCATTGGTCCACTGCAGCAACGAGGAAGCTGAGGCTGGGCAGAGGGGTGGGAGGTGGCGAGGTAGGCTGCTCGGGATCACACAGCCGAATGGCAGGCTTGGGCTCCAGCCCGAAGCCTCGGCTCTTTCCTTGGAATCAGCAGAGCTGAGGCTGCGAGAGGGGAGCGCACGCTTCGGGGAGGGCGTGAGGGAGGGGCCGCTCTCCGGGACTCCACGCTTCCCCTGGACGAGGTGTATCGGCGCAGGTGCCGGGCCTGCCTGCCTCGGCTGTCAATAAAACCCCGAGCCTGACTGTGGCAAGCTGCAGATTCATGCAAATTCAAGGCCTATATTTAGCAGTAATTTAGCTGTCATCAGTCAGGGAGAAGAAAAAGCCCTCCCCAATGTAATGGTTATTCATATCGACTACCTACTCCTCAGATGCCTTATAAATCCAACGGAATCTGACTCAAAGCAGCGATGGCGCACGGGGGGCTGGCTGGCTTGGATTATTCCACTCTCCGTCGCCACCCCTGCCCCCGGGGCAGAGAGGAAGGGGCAGTGGCCTGAGTGCAAAGGGACGGAAGGTTCATTTTTCATGGAGGGTGATGATAAGGGAGAAAGATGGAGAAAGATGAGTCAGTCGTAGAAATCTAATAAAAACCTGAAACAAGAAGAAAGCCAATGAGTCAGAGGACGGCGGGGCTGGGAGCACCCTGAGAAACCAAGCAGGCCCACCCTGAGGAAACTGAGGCCGGAGGGGTGAATGATCACAGTGACAGCTATCAAAATCACCATGAAAAGAAAGCTTTCTCTCTCTGCCAGGCTCCGCACTGAGCACTTCCCAAGCAGGCAGTCATTTGCTTCTCCTTGTAACCCTGTAAGATCAGAATTATTGTCCCATTTTACAGACCAGGGACCGGAGATACAAAGCGATTCAGTCGGTTTTTTTAGGTCCCAAAATAGCAAACCCAGGCATTGGGACCTAATGAGTCAGGATTTGAACCCAGGTCTCTCCGATGTTGTATTTATTGCTGGTAAGCCTGAACAATGCCGCGGGATTTGTCAACCGTTATTCATAGTTAGCGAGTGTCAGCTGGACACTCCAGTGTTAGCTGGACATGGTTTGAGCAACTCCTGGTCCATTTTCTTCCTCCTGTGTCCTCCAAGTAGAAAGGAGTGATGACTAGAGGATGGGAGAAGGAAAAGTGAACGTGATAGACGGAAGGGGCAGTGGGTGTGTGCTTGCGGTAGGTGGAAGCTTGTTGGGGGAGGGGGCGGAAATGAAAGTACTGTTTTCTCCCTCTAGCGATGCACCCATTGTATTTATTTCAGGGTGCCTGGAAGGCCGATAAAAGAGGCCGCTTTGGAAAGGGATGAGGGAGGCACATCTGAGGAGGCGTGGTGCTAGGGGCTCTGGGCACCATGGGGGCATGCAGAGGGTGGACGGCTGCACATAGAAAGGTAAGACAGTGAAGTTAGCGTCACTGTTCACTTGTGCCGAGGATCCGCGCTCTTGCCGAAGGCGGACCAGGCACCACTTTGCGAGAGGAAACCTCACGAAAAGAAAAAAACCTAGAAAGGAGTGAGATTCAGGCAAAACACTGGATCTAGTAGTAGTTGGGCAAGGAAGGAGCCACGGCCCGGCTCTCAGCCTGTAGAACCTGACCACACATTTCGCAAGAAATCAATGCGCATTCTGAGCTGGTGCCAGAAACCCTCACAAACAGGCCCCTCCCGCCAGGACTAAGTTCATGGACCCTGGGGCCAAAGTTCCTGGGTTCAAATCCTTATAAGCTGTGTAACCTTGAGCAAGTCACTTAACCGCCCTGTGCCTCAGCTCCCGCATCTATACAATGGGAGTAATATTAGTCCTCACCTCTTAGGACTGGTGTTAACATGAAATGAGTGACTATATGTGAGGCGCTTAGCATGACGACTGGCAAAGTCAGTGCCGTGTGTTAGCTATGACTGTCTTTTGTTCGTTTGTTCGTTTGTTTGTCCTGAGATGCTCTGTCTGCCAAGGCAGGTCTGCAGTTCTGAGCGTTTTCCCTCCGTAAACTCATGATAATTAAATTCCACTCCCACCCCCACCCCCAGCCATGCCACCGGTCACCCAGATGCCAGGCAAAAATATTACATTTCTATTCCTATCCTTTCTCCAGCATTTCCTCTCACCTTCCCTCCACCCTCTGACGCACACCTCCCTCCTCAAAACTCCATTTATCGGGATAATAAGAGAGAAATAAATACCTGCTTTGTCCTCAAATTGCTCGAGTATCTTAAGTCCAGTTCATCTGGGAATATTCTGGCCCAGGGTGGCTCTGGCAGGGCTCCCGCTCTGCCTGCGCCCCTGCCCCTGCTCCCACTCGGGGTCGCCGCTGCATCGCGAGCCCCCCACCCCCCGCAGTGCTGTTCTGGTCCCCCGGGTCACAGACTCATATTCCTCTTTTCAGCCCCGAAAGTTTCAGGCGTCAAGTGTGGCTTCGCAGTCAGGACTTTATACCCTGAGCAGCCAGGAAGAGGAATTGCCACGAAGAACCGTGCTAATGGAGGTAATGGAAGGAGGCGGACTGACGGGCCGGGGCCGCGCTGGCTGAGCCAGCCCGGCCCGAGCACTTCATCTGGCTGCCAGCTCCTCAAAGGAAAACGCTGTGGGCCAGGCAACCTGTACTGACAGCACTTCGGGAAGGAGTCCCACGGTTTTCAGGCCTGGGGAAGAGGCAGAGAGGACATCCTGTTTATTCTCCAGCCTCCACAAACTCTGCCCGCAGCTCCCCTTTCAAAGCCCCTCATAGGAGGGAAATGCCCAGAGAACAAACGGTGCTGTCATCAGTGGCCCTCAGTGTGCGACCCTGGGACCAGCAGCACCATGACCTGGGAATTTAGAAATGCAGATTCCCAGGCTCTGCCCACATCTACTAAACCCTGACATAGAAGCCTGGAGGTGGGTCTCTGCAATCGGGGCTGTAACCAGCCCTCTGAAAATTCAGCAGCACGTTCGAGTCTGAGACACGCTGGTCTAGTCAACAGTTCGCAGCTTTGCTGAATATAAAATCACCTGGGGAGCTTCCCAAATTCCAAAAGGCCAGGCCACACTCCAGCCGCGTGACCTCAGAATCCCTCGGGGGGCTCCAGACGTCAGTGGTTTCAAGTTCCTCCAGGCGATTCTAATAGGTGTTGAGGGTTGCAAACCACCCATCTAAATATTTAATAGACAAATTCACAGTGATCCTCTTTCTGATATGCCTGTGCTTAGCAAAAGTCGTAAAGATTTTGCCTCTAAGCAAGGGAAGAGCTATCAAGTTCGTGTTGCCTCTGTTTGATGCCAAGATGTGGCTGCCTATTTTACCAAGGAATAAAGGAAGGCTCATAACCGTTAAGCAGCTGGTCTAAAGTCCGAAGCAAAGCCACCACACAGGTCGTAACCTGGGGCCTCGGGCTAGACCCTGGGTCTGGAGCCAGGCCATGCCACCACGTGCAAGTGGCATGTGCACACCAACGCTGTCTCCACAGAGGCGGCTTTCGAAGCGCTGCCTCGGCTCTTGTGAGTGGCTGCACTGGTTGGCAGGCCTCGAACATCTTCAACCAATGAGAATTCAGCAAGGCCAAGACCACACACGGGCCAGACACCCAGAGTCGTCTGTCTATACTAGTGACGCAAGACAGAGATGTAACAGTGCTTGTAGAGGGCATAACATACTGTACAAAATATATATATATATACACACACACATATACATGTAAAAAATTCATTACCTCTGGTAAATATGAAAAAATAAGAATTAGAAATTGTTAACCACCACAGGTGGAAGCTATCATGTCAAGTGTAAGAAACATAACTCAGGTTATGTAACAAAACCTAAACGGGGATTTAATCCTCACTGATTTCGTATACTTTCTGGCCTTTGCTCCCCATCCAGCAAGTTTCAGAGTCAGACCCTGACTCCTTCTGTGCCTGATCCCACAGCTCAGGCGTTTAACGCTACTTTTGAGAATTAATCCCTCGGGACCAATGCAACAGAAGCAAAAAACTTCTGTATAAAGGTGTTTATTAAAGCTCTACCTATCGTTGCAAAAAGATGGCAAAAAATAATAACAATAATGATAGCATCTACCATAACTGAGCTATTGCTGTGTTCCTGGAACACTCTGCTAAGCACTTTACATGTATTATTCCATTTTAATTATATGTTGTAGAAATAAGCCCAATAGCACATACATAATTCCACAATCATATGTTGTGGAAATTATCAAATGTTTCTTATTGTCCCTGAGACACAAGATTATACTTCTGGTCCCCTTGGTTGGTGGGTGAGGACATGTAATTCTGTCAAGATAGTTGTAAGCAGGTGACATAGGGTTGCTTTGTCAGCCTCAGTTCCTAAGCTACCGGAGTAAGCAGAACCACACTACCACGAACCTCTTCTCACAACCCGGCACCCCACGATGCTCATGTAACATGAGGAAGAAATAAACCTTTGTTCCTTAAGCCACTGAGACTGAGTTGTTTGTTATACAATACACATGTTTGTGTTAATGTTTATGCTGGTTATCTAATTTTAACTCTGACAACATCCCTCAGTGATTAGTACTGATTCTATTTTATAGATGTAGAAACTGAGGCTGAGGGAGGTTAAATTACTAACTTTCCCAAGGTCATAGCGGGTAGGTTTCGAATGAGGCAGGTTAATTCCAAGGCCGCAGTTTTAATCACTACATTAAGAAAATGGTGTATGTACTCCAAAGGACTAATATGAAATCATTAAGATCAATAATTTTAAAGACAATGCAGAAATAGAGGGTGAATATGTATGATGAAATAATAAATGAAAGAAGCAGATCACCAAATAGTGGGAAAATTGTGTTTGCAATTCTGCTGATACAGGGGTGGGCAAAAGTAGGTCTCAGTTGTTCATATGGAACACAATACAATAATTAATAAATAGTAATACAAGGATAAACCCTGTTTTGCACACTCACAACTGTCAACCTACTTTCGCCTATCCTTGGGGGCACGCGTCTGAGATGAACCGAACCAGGAAGGAAGTAGGCAAAAGTGGAAATGGTTGTTGTGCGAGAACAGTGGGATTACGTGGGACTTGTCAAAAGTTTCTCCAGTGTGATTCCCTAACTTTCTCATTAATAAAACAAATCAATCATCTTTCCTAAATACTTTCACCTGCATGATGCCAAACACATGAGCGGAAGGTGGAAAAAGCACCGCCCATCAGCAGCACGCCCAATTTGCCCAATGTCAGACATCTGGAAAGTCTGGGCGTGCCCAGTGACTGCATTTCTCATGCTTCACTGAAGATCTCGGGGAGTGGGGGACACGAGCCTCTCTGAATTGCTTGTGAGCCTCATGGAGAAGCTGACTTAGGTGGAAATGCCGTGGACAGCAACGCCCTACCGAGGAAAAGGGTGGGAGGGAACGGATGCAGTCTCCCAAGCAATTGGATGAAAGGTGATTCTCTGGTCAGCCACTTCTACCTCCAGTCCACTAGGGAGTGGACATTTAGCTGGTAATGGGCATTGGGGTTTGTCGGGCAGGTACTGTCTTGAATACAAAAGGCTCTGGGGATTGTTTCAATCCACCTGAAGGGAGTGATGCCCGGGTCAGTGTTCGTCATAACACAGTAGAGGCAGGCTCCAACCAGGCGTGCCCATCGCTCCTTCGCAGTGGAGCCCTTCTACAAAAGCCGTGCTGCCATTTGCTACTGTGCCCACCCAGACCACCGCAAATACCACCACAGGAGAGCGCCTAAACCAAGTGGCAAGCAAGCTATCGGCTTGCTATCGACTTGGTCTAGCTAGAAAGCTCTACTCGAAGGACGAAGTCATCTAACGAGACCAACCCAGCTCTCTCTAATGAGAGCATTAACATGAGACAGAGCCTGTGCAGTAGTGGGAACGGAAGTGGGGAAATGCACGGGGAGAAGCTGAGATGAGAATGTTTCCGCAGCCACCGCCTGGCAGAGCAGCGGACACACTCTTGCTTCCGGGGCAGATGGGCAGTGCCGGCTGAGTTGGTGGTTTAGCAGGGTTGGATCCTGGGGGGTCTTCCCGTTCCAAAGCTATCTTCCGGTCTCCAGGAAGGGAGGCTGGTCCAAGGAAACCTTGTTCAGGGGTGTTCTCCTCAGGTCATTCCTACAGCATGAGGTCTCTTGGAAGGACAAGAAGCTTTGTCCAGGGTGCTGGTCTAGGACAGAGATGGCAAAGCAACAATGGAGGGAGGCGACCACAAAGATCTGCAGATATGTCCAGGTATAACTGGTTGGGCCAGGAGCTTGTAAACTTTTTCTGTAAAAAAAAAAAACCAAAACAAAACAACAAACCAAAAAACTAAAACCATATGTAAATATTTTCAGCCTTGAGGGCCAAATAGTCTTTGTCACAAGGACTCAACTTTCTGCTGTTGTGGCTTGAAATCATTAAAAACAATATGTAAATAAATGGGTATGGTTGTGTGCCAATAAAACTTCTGTTACAAAAACGGGCAGCAGGCTGTATCTGGTTCACGGGTTGTAGTTTGCTGACCTCTGGGTTGGGCCATCAGGTTCCTGAATCTGATGGGGACAGGTCCACGCGGATCTCAAGGGCAGTGTGCTCACAGCCCCTCGAATGGCTTCCTACCCACGGCAGCTGATAATGGTAGTGGAGAGATTAGCTCAGGGGAGCAATGACATCGGTCTCCAGCTAATGTCACCTCCCCTCTCTGTGGCCTGTATAGTCTTTTGCAGCTCCTGGATTCCAGGAACAGCCTGATAATGAGGAGATAGGGGGATGACAAAGGGCCCAGCTCCAGAGCCCGGCCCCTCCTAACAACTCCTTTGCCTTCCGGGGAAAAACAGCCTCCTAAGGTGTGAGGAGACAGGGACTGTTTCAAGAGAAAAACAAAACAAAACAAAACAAAAAAAATGCTGTCTGTGAAAATAAGAAACCTACTTCCTGACTCCATCCATCTTTGAATAAATCCTCTTGCTCATGGAAAAGTAGATTTCTAACAAAGCCCCACCTCTCCTTTATGGATCCTTTCTCCACGGCGCGCTGCAGGGTCTGGCTCCAAAACCTCTGCCCCCAACTCCAGGCACGCACAGGTAGCTGTCTCCACTTGGATGTCCAATTGATATCTCCTGATTTCCACTCGCCATGGGCCCAGGTCTGTCCTTGCCAGAGGTGGATTTAACAGCGGGCGCCCCGGGCACATGCCCTGGGCCCCAGCTTCTGAAGGGCCCTGCAAAACCCCAACTTTACACTTTTTTCTAATGTCACCAAGGTTGGTTTCATATGTGCAATTTTAATTACATACAAGTTTACAATCGGTGGTAAAACCCGATAGTATGTTTATATTCACCTGTTTTCATTACTTCATTATCACGCTGCCTACTATACACGCACTGCGCTGCATAGGCCCGCGTGGCTGTGCTGCCGCTCGTCGGAGCAATAGAGTTTTGTCTGCTACTTTGTATAATTATACTTTTACATATGTTCAACTATTAGTTCAAAACTTTGTGATTATTATTATGCTATTATTAATTATATTATACATGTATTCAAATTTTATTGGAAATAAAACATTACTAGTACATAATATTTTTTTATTTATTTAAAAATATGGTTAACATGAATTTTTATTTTCCCTGTCTCTCTCTTTTTTTTAAGGGGCCCAATATTTTCTTCTGCACCCGGGGCCTCAACCGACCTTAATCTGCCTCTGGTCCTTCCCCTCGTTTTTTCACATCACTAAAATGTCACCTTCAGTTTCTCAATTGCTCAGACATAAATCCGAGGAATTCTTGCCTTCTCTTACCCTGCACATCCAATCCTTCAGCAAGCCTGATCAGTTTCACCTCCATATTTTATCTCCATCTTCTCTCCTGCCTTCTTCCCCACTGCCACTTTCGGAGTTCAAGCCTGACCACCACCTCTGGAATACCTTCCAAAGCGCTCCTTTTCTTCTCCTCCTGCTCCCTGCAGTTCGTTCTCCAGTCATCAGCTGGAGCGGTATTTTTTTAAATAAAAGGTGCAGGCTCCTGTTTTATACCGCAAACCCTGCTCGCAGTGCCCCCTTTGCCTCCCGTGGCTCTTAGCATAAAGCCCGAGGTGCCTCTGGGGTCCACAGGGCCTGGAATTATGTGACTCCTGCCCACTTCTCCAGCCCTGGCCTGTAGCTCCCTCCCTGCTCACGACACTCTTTCCACGTGGGTCTCCTTTCTGTTCTCTCACTGCAATGGGGCCCCTCTGACCTCCGGGCCGCTCTAGCCTCCGGACCTTTACTCTCGCTGTTCCCTCTGCCTGGAATACTCTTGCCCCAGTTGTTTTGCGTGACTGGCTTATTCTCAGCCCTCAGAACTCGGTTCAAATGCAACGGTCTCACAGAGGCCACCGTATCTACAACCCGGCCCAAGGTTGCTGTCATACCGCTCCCTCTACTTTTTCACAGCCATTATTGTAGCCTGAAACGATTGTTTTGGAAGGACATTTACTCATTGATCATTGCCTTCCCCACTAGAATTTAATCTCCAGGAAGACAGAAGTCTTGTCTGTCCACTTTGTTGTTGCCTCTCTAAGTCCCTGGCAGAGTCTGCAGTCAGTAAACACTTGTTGATTGATTGAATGAGTAACCTCACCCCACAACACATGGGGAAAATCCAGTGGTTTCCTCCTCTCCTCCTCTTTCCCACTTACTGTTGGTCTTCATGACTTGACCCACATTTCCAGCTCACAGGAGAAAAGAAGGAACACGTTTGTGTGTTGGGGGGATGGGATGCACAACATGAAATCTACCCTCTCAACAAATTTTTCAGTGTACGGCACAGTCTCGTTAACTATAACCACGATGTGGCGCAGCGGGTCTCTAGAGCGGATCCGCCTTGCGCGCCTGATACTTTTTACCTGTTGAACAACAACTCCTCCCTTCACCATCCCCCTAGCTCCTGGAACCCCCATTGTACGAGTTTGACTATTTTAGATTCCGTGTGTAAGTGGAATTGTGCAGTGTTTGTTTTTACGTAACAGGCTTATTTCACTTAGCATTGTGTTCTCAAGATTATTTACGTTGTCGCGCATGGCAGGATTTAAGAAGGGACTCCTTTTGAAGTGTGCTGGGGGTCTCCATAGACTTTGCTTCACCACCAAGAGAGAAGGAGTTAGACGAGGGAGGGTGTGCAAGGACGTGGTTCCCCGTTGGCCTTTTGTACCCTTTACTGCAAGGAAATCCTTTGTCTGTGAGTTGAGTTTCAGTGTCCTTGCTTGGGGATGGGATCGATAAGAGCTGCCTCACTGGGTTATTGTCTGGATCAAACGAGAGAGCCCGCATGAAGATAACTTGGTATAAAAAAGGAACTCCAGAAACTTGGGGCAGGGGTAGAGTTTCAGGGCACAGCCTTGGTGGACATGTTGATCAGCGTCACGTCAGAGGAGGACATCCAAAGACTCTCTAGAAGAAGGTAAACTCCATGGAGCAGAAACTATGGTTTATTCTTGCTGTCTTCCCGGTGCCTGGAACAGTGCCTGGCACATAGCAAGCACTCAAGATTCAAGGGGAATTCATCTGTAGGAGCCAAGTATTGCTGCGTATTGTTAGTCAAGAATGAGAGACACAGGAATCAGACAAATTAGTCTGAGTTAACACAGCTGCAACCCTTTGCTCTTCATTATAACTTTAAAAAATGGATCGATAAGGAAAGAAAGTACAACGAGGTATGGTCAGGGTGGTAATGAAATACCTTGAACCTGTTTGGGAGTTAACTACAGGATCCAGCACTTGAGAATCTTGTTCTTCTGGACTGCTATTTGGCCTCCTTCTCATCTCTCCCCTGTTTGGACTCAATATATTTCCCAGCAGCAAGCCTTCCATATTACTTTTCTACCATGCTTCACTTCCCTCAGACAGACTCTGGGATTAACTTGGGCAATCCATTCTGTTCAGATGGGGGAACTCTTCATTTGGTCTGATGAATGTGGAAACAAAAAGTAAATTATTCACTCAGAATCAGTCATTCTTTGTCAACCGTGCTGAGAATGCAGCAGGCTGGGCTCGAGCCTCCCCTCTCTCCTGCCCTGGTGCCTGGGGCTGATGCTGGCACAGGCTCCTCCAAAATTGTTCAGTCCTAGGAGCTGTCACTTTTTTCCTAGGTGTGTTCCCAAAGCAAAGCAATTCACTGTCGTCCTTTGGGTGTCTATACACAGCCCCAGGCACCAACCAGAGACTACTGCTGACTTGGGACAGTGGGTCTGAGCTTTCTTATCAATGTTCAGGGTATGGGGGAAATTGAAGAGGGAAGGAGCAGATTTTCAGAGGCCCTCTGGTCCCAGCCCCAAACTAAACAGCCCTCAGTTTGCCATGAACCTCTGCTGGTGATGCTTCTTCTGCAAGAAAAACTTTCCCCCTCCTTTTTTTTTTGGCATATTTGTCCCTTAAGATTTAGCATGGGCACTTCTAAGAAGTCTTCCATGTTTCACTGAGTCAAGGCTCCTTCTCCCAACCCTTGTGCTGGTTTCTAACCTAGCCCTTATTTCTCCCCCACTACACACAGAGCTTCTCCATGGCAGGAACTTGTCTCATTCCTCTTTGAGCAGCAGTGCTCAAAATAGGTCCTATCGCATAGCAGGCATTAGTGAATGCCAGGATTAAATAAATGAAACCACTCTCTGTAGATCACATAACCCCAAAGTGGCAAAGCCAGGTATCTGAGGGAGCTTTGGAAGTATAACAAACAACGCCCAAGCTGAGTCTTCAAACAACAGATGTTTAGTTTATGCTCACGTTCATGCTGGTGGCTGGCTGATGGCGGTGGTTTTACTCAGCTCTGCTCTATGTGTCTTCTCATTCTGGGACCCAGGTGGAAGAAGCATTCCTTGTGTAAGAGACACCCATTCTTAGGACAGAGGGGATGAGCAAGAGGCTGACACAAGCCACACATTTAAAAGTTTTGCTCAGACATCCTATGGGTCAAGTTTGCTCACATTACATTGACCAAAACAAGTAACGCGTCCAAACCCAAAGTCAGCAGGTCAGTTAGATATACTTCTCCTTTAGAGAATATTTAAGTAGAATGTAACAGTCTACCACCCCAGGATTACATGCCTCCCAAGAGGCCCATCTTTCCTTTGTTCCTGCTTTCTAGCTTAGAAACCCCTGCTTAGACTTCACCCTTAGGAGATAAGAAAGGGGGAGGATCTAGATGGAGAGAGGGAGGCTGGTGATGAAGAATTATCAGGGCACCATTCTCAAAAAGCTGTGTTCAATTCCCACCTTGAGGAAACGTTTGCATTGTTTAACACCATCATGGCAAGATAGAACCGTATCGTCTGCAACTGACTTCATGTATTTTGGACAGTCCTATCCTGTTTCAAGGAATCATAATTTCTCTTTCTCCTCTGGGAACCATGTCCTCAAAATACAATGTAGAAATGATCATGGGAAGCACACACAACGTAAGGCAATTCTCTTCCCAAGTCTACCCTTATGAGCCCCCAAATATCAGGTGATATAAGAAAGAGCTGTGCCGAGCTGTTGTCTGCATCTCAAGCCATGATCATGACAATATTCGCAGACTGAGAGGTGGCCTGTGTCCTCAGGAACTCAGGCCTGGCTTTCCCTCCTCCCTGCCTGTTTGTGGCCCAAGCGGCATCGGGGTGCCAGCCTGACTCCCCAAGGAGCGGGAAGAGAAGACAGTCAGAGGGGGGCTAATGCATATTTGCAAACTAGACTCCAACTAGTAATAGGCAAAAGACTCCAACTAGTAATGAAAAAAACCCTGGAGATGTCACAATGGAATGAACTCCAAACCGGCAAAAGGAAAGAAATAACAAGAGCAAAGTTATTAGAATTAGAAATATGTGCACTAGAGGCAATCCGCATTCAAAGAAAATACTTAAAAAGCCTAAAATAATTATCAAATATGCGGTAAGATTCGTATAGAAGTTAAAGACAGGAGTTTGCAAAAGTAGGTCTACAGGTTTTAGTATGTGAAACAGAGTTTATTCTTGTATTATTATTTATTAATTATTACATCATCTCCCATACAAACGACTGTAAGCTTCCTTTTGCCCGCCCTGCACATGAGCTGTGTAAATGTGGGCACTAGAATAGAGATTTCAAAGAATTAAAAAGATAATAAGAAACTGTTATGAACAATTTTATAGTAAACTTTAAAATGTAGATAAAATAAAGAAATACCCTAGACAAAATGGGAAACATATCAAAAACAACATAGACACTATGAACAGTTCTATAACAATTAAAGAAACTGAATCAGTGGTTTAAAATGGTTTCATATAGAAACTGCGGGGCCCAGAAGGTATACCCATGAATTCTTCCAATCATTTAATAAATAGATCATTCCAAGGTCACACGAATTGTTTCAGACACTACAAAAATAGGGAGCGCTTCTCAAGCTATGTCATGGGGCTAGTATCCTTTGACACCTAAAGCCAGCAAGGTCAACAAGAGAAAACAAAATTACAGTCCGTTGTCGCTCATAAACACAGATACAAAACTCAAACAAAATATCAAATGACTGATGGAATAATATCAATAGATGTAACTTGCCTCATTAACAGACTAAAGGAGAAATAGCATATGATTGTCCCTAGATATACAGAAAAACATTTGATAAAATTCAACATGTATTGATTTAAAATAAATACACTATTACAGTAAAGAATAAAAGGAAACTTCCTTAAATTGATGTAGGGTATCTACAATAGCAAATAGCATAGTGAATAGTTTAAATTTTTAAAAATTATCTTTAAAATTAGAAATAAGTCAAGGATGTTTGCTGTCACTACTTCCACTCAACATTGTACTCTAGTCCTAGCCAGCTGAGAAATACAAGAAAAAAAAAATCACAACTCATAAAGATTGGAAAGGAGTAAGTAAAACTATCCTTATGCATGAGTGTTCTGATTATCTATGAAGAATACTCAAAGGGACTTGCAGATTATGCAAATTAAGAAAATTTCACAAAGTTGCTGCATATAAAATCAGTGTGTATATTGACAATTTCATTTCTATACACCAGGTTCAATTGCAAAGGAAATGAAAAATAAATCTAACAAAAGATATGCAAGACATGAAATAAATTATGCAACGGTATTAAAAGATGTATTAAGAGGAAGATGTAAATTAAGGGATCTAAATAAGGTTTTTAAAAGGGAGGAATATACCTTATTCACAGACACATGGACTCAAATGGTAACAACGTCTATGCAATACTATTCCTGTTACAACCCCAAAAGGGTTTTTCATAGAACTTGACAAGCTGACTTTAAAATTCACGTGAAAGAGCAAAGGAAGCTATTGAAAAAAGAAAGATTAGTTAGGGAAATATTATAAAAATATAATAATTATGACAGTGTTCTTTTGTTGCAGGGAGGAATAAATGGAACAGAACAATGGAACAAATTGAAAAGCCCAGAAACAGACCCACAAATATTTGAAAACTTAGTATATAAGAACTGGCATTGCAGATAAGTATAGAACGGAAGGCTCTTTCCTTAAATGTTAATGAGGGAATTAGCAGTTTTATAGAAAAAATAGTACATTGTAACCTTGTCTCAAATAATATGCAAAAATCAATTCCAGATATATTAATTATTTCCTGTGAAAGGAGAAACTATAAAACTTTTAGAAACATAATAGGAAATAATATCTTCACCATCTCAGAGTTAGAAAATATTTCTTAAGTAAGACTCCAAAAGCATAAATCATAAAAAAAATAAATAAATTCCATGTCATTGAAATTAAGCTTCTTTGTTCATTCTGAGAGTCCATTTAAGAAAGAAACAACCACCAACTGGGAAAGTCTAAAAGGGTTAGTAGTCAGCATATAAAAAGTACTCCCCTAAAAATCCTAATAAAAATAAAATAAAAACCATGAGGAGTCAGTCACCTGACAGATGCGGAAGCAAAAATGGCCAACATCAAAAAACAGATAGTCAACTTCATAAGAAATCAGAAAAAATTACTGCTAAATAAAACCGCAGTTAAGTATCTTACACCCATAAGACTGTTGAAAGTGGAGGCCAATTTTTAAAAAGATAACTAATTATTTAAATCAAAATTAATAACAATGTATTATGGGCATTTTAGCCCCATATAAATAAAATATATGATAAAATAACACAGAGGCTGAGAGGAGAAATAAAATATAGTGTTTATATTAGTTTGCTAGGGCTGCCTTAACTAAGTACCACAAAACGGGTGCCTTAAAAAACAGAAACGCATTGTTTCACAGTTCTGGAGGCTGGACATCTGAGATCAAGGTAACATTAGGACTGATCCTACCCAAGAGCTTTGAAGAAGAATCTTTTTCATGCTTCCCTCCTAGATTTTGGTGGTTTGACATTCCTTGTCATTCTTTGGAATCTTATTTCTGCCTTCAAATGGTGAGGTAGTGGGAGTTAGAAATATATGAATAGGAGAAACACAATTCAGTTTATAACAGTCTGCCCTCTGGATCCCTCCAAAATTCATGTTCTTCTCACATTGAAAATATTTTTGCCCCATCCCAATGTCCCCAAAAGTCTTAACTGATGACAGCATGTACATGCAATAGCTCATTGAAATATTGTCTAAATCAGGTGTGGGTAAGTCTTGGGGTATGATTTATCTTGGGACAAAATTCCTCTCCCTCTAGGATTCTATTGCTTCTGAACTGCAATGGTGGGACAGGTGTGGGCTGGACATTTCCATTCCAAAAGGAGAAATTGAAAGGGAAAAAAATGGGATTGCGGGCCCCAAGCAAGTCCAAAATCTTGCAGGGCAAATTCCATTAAATTTTATAAACTGATAATAATCAATAGCCCTCTTTGGCTTGATGCTTTGCCCTCTAGGCCCACCCTCTGTCCCAGGTGGTTGTTCTTTCCAAGTTCTCTGGGTCTGGTGATGACAGTGGCAGTGTCTCTGGCCTTGCCATCTGTGGCTCTGCCTTTGAAGTCATTCTTTTTCATTTCATCTCATCACTGTTCTTTTCAGTCCAGGTTGGCAGTGTTTCTCCTGATATAAAACTTGCAAAACTCTTTTTGGTCTTCCATGCAATTCATAAGAGACCAAGCTAGCAGACCAGAGAGTCCTCCACGTATCTTTCCTGCGCAACTGCATCTCTACTCCTGGATTTTGCTGAGGTAGTTGATTGAATCATGAGTCACATGCCTAGTTTCTGTGGCAAATGGTTTTTCAGCTGCATCCTTGGCCTCATTTCCAGAGCATGTTATCTGGATAAGCTGAGATTTTTCTAAGCCATGGAGTTTTGGAGGTTTTTTGTTAGCAGTCTTTTCTTCAATTTATTTTTCTCCTCTCACAACAAGGAGACAGCATACTGCACCTTCACCATTTTGCTTTGAAATCTCCTCAGCTAAATAACCAGGTTCATTGCTTGCAAGTACTGCTTTCCATCCAACAACACACAATTCAGCTAAGTCCTTTGCCACTTTATAACAAGGCTCACCTTTGCTAAGTTTCCAATAACATTTGGAAAACTATTCCAATAACATTTCCTCATTTCTGTATAAGGCCTCATTTTAAACGTCTTTAACAGTCATAATTTTAACAAAATTCTAGTCATGATTACATAGGTATTGTCTAAGATGATAAGATCTTTCTTTACAGCTTTCCTCTTTTCTTTCAGAGCTTTCACTAGAATATCCTTTAACATCCATATTTCTAAAACAGTCTCTTTAAGGTAATGCAGGTTTTTCCCATAATGTTGAAAGGGCTATACATTACACCTTACTTAAATTATACTTAATATGTTAAAGAAGCATATTGTAAACCCCAGGGCAACCATTATAAAAATTAAAACATTGAAGTAGGGTTAATAAACCAAAGTGGAAGTAAAGTGGAATACTAAAAAAAAAAAAAAATTAGAGAGTGAGAACCCAATATAAAATAAGATAGGAAAGGAGAAAAAGAAATGAATAACATATGGGACAAATAGAAAGCAAATTACAAGATGGTGAATTTGAACCCAACTATATTGATAATTACATTTAATTAAGTGTAAATAGTCTAAGCAGTCCAATTACAAGACAGAGATTATCAGACAGAATTTAAAAAGCAAAGCCCAAGTAACACCAGCAAGACAGAGGGCTAGGAGGTCGTAGCTTTTGCTCCCCCACAAAATACCAATTTAACAGCAATCACAGAAGAAAATGCTTTTGTGAGAGCTCTGAAATGCAGGTGAGAGATTCCAGCACACTATTGAACCACAGAAAGAGAAAAGATGCATCAAAAATGGTAAGAACAGCTTTATCTCACCCACATCACCCCTCTCCTAACCTGGCACAGTATAACACCAAAACCTTCCCCATAGGAAAAAGAGAGCCCAGCACCAGTCCTACCTATCTGTATACACTGATACTGAGCCTATCACATCATGGACTCAACCACCTGGCCTGCCCTGAAGCTCTGGCTAGGCTTACTGGTGAAGGAAGGGCTTTTGTTGCTGAAACCATAGTGTAAAGACTAGAAGTGGTAACACCTTCTTCAAATCCACAAACAGCAGCAGAAGGTTATAAGGATCAGGAGGAATCAAGAAAACATGACATCACCAAAAATACAAAATAAAGCTTTAGTAACTGACCCTAAAGAAATGTAGAACTATAAACTGAGTGACAAAGAATTCAAAATATTTATCTTAAAGAAGCCCAATGAGCTATGAGAGAACACAGATGGCCAACTAAATGAAACCAGGCTAATAATACATCAGCGAAGTGAGAATTTCAATAAAGAAGTAGAAACCATTAAAGAGAACTAAACAGAAATTTGGAGCTGAAGAATATAATGTCTGAACTGAAAAATTCAATAGATAACTTCAAAAACAGACTCAATCAAGCAGAAGATATAATCAACAAACTCAAAGATAAGTCATGTGAAATTATCTAGTCAGAGGAACAAAAAGGAAAAATGAAAAAGAGTGAAGAATCCTTGGTACTTTTGGGATACCATCAAGAAATCAATATATGCATTATGGGAATCCCAGGAAGAATAGAA
>PVJD01009929.1:0-58152 GCA_004026545.1 Mormoops blainvillei
ATCAGCCTGTAGAACATCTTTAGAGTTGCCACAAAGACTCTGCCAGAGATAGTTTCCCTCTTAATTACTTGTTAATTAGCTACTAGGGGCTGCTCTAATGACTTCCAACATAGAAATCATGGAAAATGCCCAGAAGTGCATAGAAAAATAATTAAAATGTGTCTGGAGAATAGAAGATAGCACATATGTGATTTGTGACTAGCATACTTAGGGATTTGGTGGTCAAAATGTAGAATTAAGGAGCTCTATGGAGACAGCAGAGCTGAGGACAGAGCTTCAGGATGACAAAAATATGAAGAGCTGAAAAAGAGAGGGAAGAGAAAGGTTAAGGATGGGCCATCAGATTTGGTGATTAAAGATCATAGATGACCTTCCTGAGGTCATTTTAGAAGACTGGTGGGAGCAGGAGGCAGACTGCAAGGAGTTGGGCATACAGGGTTGGATCAGCAATTTGGCACCTGCTCATGGAGTAAGGCAGAGGGTGTAGCCTGGTGCTCCAAGAGGTGCAGTGGAGATAGAAAGAGATCGGGCTAGTGCCCCAGAGCAGGGAACCAAGCAGAGCTGTGTTTTATTTAAGCCTGGGGAGGTCTGGGAGAGTCTGTAGGCAGGTGGGAAAGGGTCAATGGAAGGGTGGGGGTTGAAAATATAAGCCAAAGAGAGACTAGAGGATGAAGTGAACTTATAAAGGAGGCAAGAGAGGGTGAGATCATCAGTTCTGGGAAAGGAAAGTTACAGGTCAGGTTAGGAAGATTTTTAGGGTCACAAAGATAACTTTGGAAATTAATTATTTAATTTATTTGATAACTATTTATTGAAGGCCTACTACACCCTGGGCACTCTCCAAGCATGGAGGATAAAACAGTGAACACGGCAGGCAAAGTCTGCCTTCATGGGGTTTATAGTCTAGGGGAGGACTTGAGGGAACAGATTTAAGAATTTAAAATCAGGTTTTGTTCTCTGCTTGGGTGAAGCATGGCAGTGGCCGGTAGAAGTTTCCCATGGTTATCTCAGCCAGCCTCTGCCTCCAAGCAGGGTGCCACTATGCAAGGGGATGGACCTCTTCACTGGCCTAGAAGCATTTCAGGCAACGGCATGTCATACTTTCCCTTTTCCAATAGCCTCTCATAACCTGAAAAGAATGCTCTTGGGTGTGGGGTTTCCCTAAAAGTATGAATAGACCAGGTGGGAAAGCAGTGCGAATTCCTCTCTGGTGTCAGTTTCTCTTGGTGCCTGGGGAGGGGTTAGGAGGGAGACAGCAACTGAGAGAGGAGGGGGCCAGCAAGCAGTCAGTTCCCCTCACTCTGTACTTCCTCTTGGAGGGCTTTTCTGCCTAAGCCAAGGCCAATCTACATTCTAAACCTCAGGGAACCTGCCAGAGTTTTCCAGGGAGAACAGCTGAGCTATAGTCCTCTCTCCCTTCTGGCATGATTTCTGCAAAAGCAGCAATAGAATGCCTGGAAAGCAGGTGTGTCTCTGGAGCTCCTGAGTACATGAGATCATACTTAGATAAAGACCCAGTAGGCAACTGTCCAACTGGTATGGTGGCAGAATTCTGAGAGGCTCCTGAGACTCCCGCCCCCTTGTGTATATACCACGCATAACAGTCCCCCCCCCCCCACCCAGTGTGGGCAGGACTAGAGAATATGGAGAGAGCACTGCTATGATTAGGTTACCAATCCATTGACGCTGAGTTCACCTAATCAGGTGAATCCCTTAAAACAAGGTGAAGCATCAGAGAGACCCTGCTGTTGGCTTTGAGGGGCAGACAACCCTGTTGTGAAGAGGGCCATGTGGCTGAGAACAACAGGCAGCCTCTAGTAACTGAGGCCTCAAGTCTCACAGTCTCGAGGAACTGCCACCAGCAGTGAGCTTGGAAGAGGACTCTGAGCCTTAAGTGAGACTGACACCTTGGTTTCAGCCTGGTGAGATCCCAAGGAGAGAACGCCGTTGAACTGTGCCCAAGCTAATGACATACAGAACGATAAGAAGACAAATGGGTGTTGTTGTAAGCTACTAAGTTTGTGGTAACTTGCTATGTAGCAATAGATACCATACACTTAGTATGATTTTTTTCTTTAAGAACACCGTGAAGGGTCCCTACACTATGAATGTCATAAGGACAGGGAGAGCTGCCTGCCGTCTGCTGAAGGTCTTTTACCTTGTGAAGCGCAAATACTTCCGGGAGGAGTCATACAGGAAGCCTTTTTGGCCATCCAAACCTTAATACGAAGTTTTCCAACTTTTCTCGGAGAGGAGGTTGGGATGTGGGGAGAGAGACAGCATAATGCCACTGGATTTGAGGATGAGTAAAGTTACTGAATGGTTAGACTAGGAGAGAATCCTGAGGGCAGGATTGAGGGCGTTCATTTTACCTGGGATCGTCCCTGGGGATTGGGATTATATCTGTGATGTCTCCTGGGGTAGGAGGGTACTTCTGCTGGTCCCCACAGGGAGAGAACAGAGGGCATTGCTGGGGTTGTGGGCAGGCGGTCACTCCAGCTGTAATCCCTGGTGGGTTGAGTCAAGCGGAAAGTGGGTAGAACAGTTCTTTCTACTGAATGAAATTCGGCCTTTCTGTCTGTGCCCCTCCCAACCCGTGGTCCTGCGGGAATATGGGAGGGATGATGCCATTCTTGCCTTGAGTTGTTTATCTCGGCCCACCCATCCTGATTCTTCATTCAGGAATGACACGGTGTGTAAGTGGGGTGTATGGGTGTGAATAGGACATAATTTCAGGGCCCGGGAACACTTTCTAACTCTCCAAACTTCCCTAAGGTCTGATTGGAGCCCACAATGCTACCATCTGTCCCCCCCCTTAGCATAGCCCTTGTCCTTATTTAAATGCAAAAATTTCAGGAAAGAGGCATGGTTAAATGTTATTAATCATTGACATCTCAGGAGGAACATCTTCCCAGTTCTTTCCTGAGAGGTTCTGATAACAGAGAAGTAAGGGCATAACCGAAGGGGTAGAAAAGGCCATAGACAGGGGTCAGAGCTGAGAAGCGGTTAAGTAAAGGCCCTGAAGACACACTCACCCCTTGTCAGACGTTTTCCTGCGTTCAGATCTACCCAGAGGAGGCAGCATGACCCCACCAGTCAGCCCCACCAAGTCTGGACCTGGTCGTACAGCTCCCATTTTTGAGAACAGAGGTGGCTCTAATTGTAAACCGGGGTAGCCTGGAGGAACTTCCACTCTTGAAACAGCCATCCATCATTCATCCATCAACCTTTTTGCTAAATTCACATTCATCGAGCCCCTACCCTGAGCCAGCCCTTGGGCTGGGTACTGGGAACACAGAGATGATTAAACCCCAATCCCAACCCATATGAAGCCCCAGGGACCGCCCCAATGCAGTGACATGTATGCCAAGAGGGAAAGCAGGTGAACAGGACTAGCAGCAATTTTTAGCATTTCTGCTTAGTTTTTAAATTATTTTTAAATGCATACAAAAGTAGAAAGAATAGTGTAATAAACTGCCTTACTTATAACCATCACCTAGCTCCAACAATTTTTATTAATATTGTTTCAACTAACCTTTCCACTTTTTCGATGGAGTATTTTAATACAAATTCAAGATATTATGCATTTCATCCATACATACCTTCATATGCACCTGTGATAGGAACATTTTTAAATCACCACCAAACCAGCAATATCTTACTGCAATCTGCAACACCTCTCTCTCCGACCCTGCAACCTCAAAAAGCCCTGGAATCCATTCCTACAGCCTACACTTCTGGGAACCTTGCCAAAGACCAGGTTATCTCCTGCCATGACTTGTTAGTTTTCAGACCTGAGCCCCTCGGTGCCCTCCAATTGTGCATTCCTGAGTCTCTGCAAAGTTTAGCCAGTGACTCCCTGCCTTGATGGACAGCCAGCAGCACCATCTTTCAGAAGGGCTGTAACACCCCTTCCCTGATTGCGCTCTTCCTCCTCTCTGTCCCTACTGCAGATTGAAATGCTAGAACACAAGTACGGGGGCCACCTGGTATCCCGGCGCGCCGCTTGCACCATTCAAACCGCCTTCCGCCAGTACCAGCTCAGCAAGAACTTCGAAAAGATCCGCAACTCGCTCCTGGAGAGCCGCCTGCCACGTCGTATCTCCCTGCGCAAGGTTCGAGCGCCCACCGCCGAGAGCCTGGCAGCCGAGAAGGCGCTCATGGAGGGCTACGGCCTCCTGGGGCTGCCGCTGGTGCGCTCGCCCTCCCTGCCGCCCACCTTCGCAGGCACGCTCACTGAGCTGGAGGACTCCTTCACAGAGCAGGTGCAGTCCCTGGCCAAGTCCATCGATGACGCCCTCAGCACCTGGAGCCTCAAAACCATGTGCTCCCTGCAGGAGAGCGGCTCTTATCAGATCCACCAGGCCTTGCACACTGGCACCCGGCAGCCTGGCCTGGGGGTGGAGATACAGGAGCCCGACAGTGCCTGCCCAGGGCCCGGAGAAGAGACTGCGGAGGCTGCCGGCCTGCCGCAGGGCCACAGTAGCACCCTGATGATGGCTTTCAGGGATGTCACCGTGCAGATTGCCAACCAGAACATCTCTGTCTCCTCCTCTACCGCTCTGTCAGTAGCCAACTGCCTGGGCACACAGACTTCCCAGGTCCCAGTAGAGTCCGTGGCCGGCCAAGCTGAGCTGGGCGAGGCCGGTGGACAGGAGGCTCCAACGGCCCCAGACGTGGGGCCGGGAGATGCGCCTGCTGAGATCACGTGCTCTGAGGCAGGAGCCGACGGGGTCCTGAGCGCCAACCTGCCCGGGACCAAGGATGTGGCGTTGGAGGAGACCAGGGCAGCGCAGGCAGAGGAGGAAGAGGAGGAAGAGGAGGAGGGAGAGACAGGAGAGGTGGGGAAAGGGGCCGAGGCCAAGGCTGAGACCGAGACCAGCGACAACTTGGAGAAGCTGAGCAGCAGCAGCACGTCAACCAAATCCGTCAAGTTGGGCTCTGAAGTCTCGGCCTCGGCCTCCAAGGAGGCCCTGCAGGCCATGATCCTGAGCCTGCCGCGCTACCACTGCGAGAACCCGGCCAGCTGCAAGTCGCCCACGCTCTCCACCGACACCCTGCGCAAACGCCTCTACCGCATTGGCCTCAACCTCTTCAACATGTAAGTGAGCTCTGACTCCAGAGTGGCAATGCATCCTGGGGAGGTCCCGGATGCAGGAAACAAGGGGCGGGACCTGCACTGACAAATTAGCAGGGTGTCAAGTAATTTAGCACGTCATCCCAGTCCCCGCCCCAGGTGGTGTACGTGCCACACCTGCCCCTTGAGTGAGATACAATGTACAGAGACGGGTTTGTTGGGTTTCTTAAAAAAATCCTCACCTAAGGATATTTTCATTAACCTTAGAGACAGAGGGAGAGGTGAAAGGGAGAAATATAGATGTGAGAGAAAAACATCGATCTGTTGCCTCCCCTAAGTGCCCGGACCAGGGATATAATCCACAACCTAGGTATGTACCCTGACCTGGGATCAAACCTGCAACCTTTTGGGGCACAGGACAATGCTCCAACCAACTGAGCCACCCGACCAGGGCTGCAAATACAGGTTTTAGTTTTGTTATTAATTTATTTTAAGAAAAAAATAGGAACAAAATAACATTTCAAATCCCTGCTTTCACCATATTACTGCTTAAGATGAAGCCAGGCTTTGAAAAGTGAGAGAATATAAAAGAAAATACAATATTTAGGTAAATAATGGCAGAGGTAACATGAAGACTGAGCAGAAATCATTCTGGTAGGGAACGAAGTTAGGTGCACACAATTCCATGGGGTTGATGAAGAGGAGAAACAGACAGTGGACAAAGCAAAAAATGAGGAAAGGTGAATGAAGGACTGGGTTGGGGAAAGAGAAGAGACCTACTTTAAAGAGTACAGGTAGAAAGCAGAACAGAGCGGGACAAAGGGGGAGAGGGAGACAGGAAGAGAGTGTCAAGCAAGCAGAGGTGTAGTACGAAGAGAACAGGCGAATGGAAGGAGAGAAATGAATGACTGTCAGAGTCCCCACCCAGATCTTTCCTGGTAACCAGAATGTATACGACTGGTGGCGAGCAGAGGGTACACACATGGAAACTGCAAGTGTATGAGGCACTGATCTCCACCCTCCACTCAGCCCTTCCTTCATAGCCCTGAACCAGGAACACAATATCCCTCCTGCCCACATGCATGTTATTTATTGAGTACCAGGCACCATGACCGTAAAGATGAGAAAGACACATCGCCTGGTTTCAAGAATGTCCTAGGGAGAATAGCTACTGTTCATAAAGCATCTGCAATCTTCCAAAAAACATTAGAGATAGCATTGTTATGCCTTTTTATAGAAAGGAAACAGGTTCACACTAGTAAGGTGAGTTGCATGCTGTGAAACAGCTAGTAAGCAGCAGACTTAGGTGAGCAGATCTGTCAGACTCCCAACCCATTGCTTTTTCTTTTACATCAGGCTGCTGTCTGGTGAGCCCAGCCCCCACCTGACACATTCACGGCACCGCTTTGGCATGTACACAAATACTCACGCAGGCACTTGGATCCCTCAAGACAGTGGCTCTCAAACTATCTGTAGTGAAGGACCAGTTTGGGTTTTTACCCAATACATTGTGGGCCAATACTTTTGTAAAATACAAAGAAAATGAACTGTTAGAAAAAGGATCACATGCTTGGTTTTCCTGAAAATGTCAAAGTACTGTAAAACAGCAGTCCCCAACCTTTTTGGCACCACGGACCCATTTCATGGAAGATGGAAGAGGGGAGGGGGCGGAGCTCAGGTGAGTTTTGCTCGAGGCCTGGTTTCCAACAGCCTGTGGACTGCTCCCAGTCCATGGCCAGGGCCGGGGGTGGGAGGGTCGGCGGGAGGGGTTGTGTTGGGGACCCCTGCTATAAAAGTTTCCAAATGCTTACTCTCTGTCTCTGTACTTATCTTCTCCTGGACCAGTAAGGAGCAGTTCAGGGAGCAGCATGAATTTGCAGACCACACTGTGGGCACAATTGTCTTAGGGCTCTGTACCTACCCCCACCCCCATTTATAGAGACTCAAGCCTGAGAAAGTAAATGTTGGAGAGCAGGATTCTTGTGTATTCCCCATCCACAGGGAAGAAGGGGTTCAGGGGAGATCTCACCGCTGTTTCCCAGTCTCAACCTCTCCACATTTCAGGGTGGCTATAGGCAACAGGATACAGAGAGAAAAGATCTTGGGGACCTCTTAGCAGGCCCTGGGGACCTCAGGGTAAATCCAGTGGGAGAGAGGCAGGGAGAGAGAAGATGCCTCTTCACCTGCTCTGGAATTCACTTTACTTGGCTAGACCTCCCCTTTCCCCCGTCCTGCCCCACACTCTCTTCACTGCTGCCCAGGCAGGATCAGGAGAGTGAGGCTCTGGTGAAAGTTGCTTGCGATGGGGAGCCCTTCTGCCACGGGAGGAATTCTGGCATTTCCTGATAATTCTTTCCAAGGACCTCCTGGCACTCTTTATGGGTTCTGTGGGCTGGAAGAACACAAGAAGAAGTCATGGATGGCCTTGACTCACTCTCTACATCTCCTTCCCACCCCCATCCGCACCCCCAGAAACCCGGACAAAGGCATCCAGTTCCTGATCTCTCGTGGCTTTATCCCTGACACCCCCATCGGAGTGGCCCACTTTCTGCTCCAGCGTAAAGGCCTCAGCCGGCAAATGATCGGGGAGTTCCTGGGCAGCAGCAAGAAGCAGTTCAACCACGACGTGCTGGAGTGAGTGTCCCCCCACCCCCACCGCCGGGTTCCTCTCCCACCCCAGGCTCCCTGCCCCTCCCTCCATTCCTCCTCGCCTGCCCAGGATGTCTGGAGCGGTCAGGGTCCGCAGCTGCCCTCAGCTGCAGAAGGACTCAGTGGGAGAGAGGCCTCTGAAGTCTTGGCCATTTCCCAGAAATCCTCCCCCCAGTCCCAGCAGCTTCTTTGTTAGGCCCCAGGATCCAGAATGCCCATGGCTTTTAGCCAGTCTCGACATTTTGACCAGCCTGTTTCCCCTGGAAAGTCTTTTTTTTTTTTTTTAATTGAGCACATTGTGTGCAAGCTGCTTTTGGTACAGAAATGGTCAAAGGAGACACAAAGGCCACCCTCTCTGCCACGCTCAGGGGCAAGAGAACGAGCCTGGAAAAGAAGAGAACTGTCCGTGCTGGGACTATCTCCACCTGGGGAACAGACGCCTTGGCCCCCCTGTCCAGCCCTCAGGCCCCCCCACAAGCATCAGCCTGCTCCCCACATGGGATCGTTTTCATATCAGTGGAGGCAAATATGAGACAGAAAAGTGGAGGGGTTAGACTGAGGGTTTTTAAAACAGGAAAATACTATGACTCCACAAAGATAGACTGACCACCCAAATCACAACAATCAAAGAAAATTGCTCTAAAACCAAATAGATAGGGGGCGGGGTGAGAGCGCTGCCTTCGCTAGCACGCACGCACGGCTTTGTGGCTGTGGACTGGCAAGAGCTGCAGGGCAGAGGCGGCAATACTTGGGCCGGAGGGGCAGGGCCTTGGAGCGCCCCTCCCCTGGTGAAGGGAGGGGGAGGCCCCAGGAAGTGCGCTCCAGGTCCCTGCCACTCCCCAGATGTCTCTTCTCTCTTCCACTTGGTCCTTAGGCTCAGTTGTTCTTGAAGGTCACCATTCTGTAGGGAGTCACCCCCACTTCCCTCCTCCGCCATTTCTCCTTGGATACAGTCGGCAGAAGTGTTTCCTCTGGGGTCCTAGGAGAACCTCTCCTTTTTGTCCTGGCTCTTGGAGCAGCAAAGGCCTGCTACACAGGGGCAGAGCGCTCCCCGTCAAGGGCTTGGAAGCGTGGGAGCCACCCAGCCTGGCTGGCAAGGTTGTCAGTGTTCCTGGAGTGGAAGCTCAGGGACCTGCCTTTGTTTGAGGAGCGGTCTTGGGGCTGTGTCTTCTGACCAGTCACTGCCCCCTGGGCCTGCATTAACGTGGCTGCAGAGTGCAGATGCTGGATTATGAGGGGTGGACCAGCCGCCCTCTGGAACCCTTGTCACATTCCTAGACACACTGATAGGATGGTTGTCTAACTGAGTGCAGTCAGAGAGTGAGGGCTTAGATCCGTCTGAGGGACCGTGAAATCTCCGGAACCCAGCTCCTGCCTCTGACTCTCGGTGGCTTTGGACAATTTGCTGCCCCTCTCAGCTCCCATGACTGAGATGCTCTGAGTGCCTCGCAAAGGAAAGTAAACTGATTGAATGCGCAGCACTTCCCTGTCACCCTCCTTTCTTCTCCCTCTGCCTCTGGCTCCTCTCTCCCTCCACCATCAGCCCTGCCGATGGTGCCCCCAGGAAATGACAGAAGGAGGAGAAAGATCAAGCTTTCCAGATACCTTCCTTCCCCT
Source organism: Mormoops blainvillei (assembly GCA_004026545.1). Classification (NCBI taxonomy): domain Eukaryota; kingdom Metazoa; phylum Chordata; class Mammalia; order Chiroptera; family Mormoopidae; genus Mormoops; species Mormoops blainvillei. Next base: position 9,344 of record PVJD01009929.1, read on the forward strand.
GTTTTTTCTCCATCTGGTTTACCTCTCGGGCTGTTTCTGTGGCTTTTGTCCCTTTTCCGTCCTGTAGGAAAGGGAGTGGCTGTGCTGTGCCCTGTTGCTCTGCCCTTTCGGACTGTTCCACACCCCCCCGGGTGACCCTGCTTTGTCTCTGGGCTCTGAGGACAGAGGTGATTGCTTCGCTCACAAGCCCTGGATGTCTGCTGTATTCTCTTTTGCCTCCTCAGTCCCCATGTCAGCTGGCCCTGGAATTTTAACCTGCCAAGCTCACAGTGACCTAGAACGCTGGGAACACATGGTTTCTCTCCAGCCCAGGTCATGCAGAGCAGCATAATGAAAACTAATTGCCATCTTCCCTGGGAGACTGAGCGTGTGGGCTGGAGACGCAGACCAGCCATGCAGCCTGTGCTGGCAAGGGACAGAGGCTGGGGACTGGGCTGGCAGCTGAGGCAGGCTCAGGCCTGGGATGAGGAGGCAATGTGGTGGGTAGGAGAGATGGCTAGACCTGAGAGGAAGGGCCCACCTCTGCACCTGGCTCTGCTCCTAACATGCTGTGTAGCTTTTGGAAGGTACTTGTCCTCTAGACCTCCGTTGTCTCATCTGTAAAGTGAGAGGGCTGGGCTGTGTGATCTGAGAGGTCCCTCCACCTCCTGTGAATCTATCATTTTTTCCAATTGCTCATTGCATTTGTAGCACAGTGGCATTGTGCAGAATCACTTGCCCTAAATGTGGAGGCCATGCCTTGTCATCCTGCCAGAGCATCCCCTCAGGCTCCAGGGCAGTGCTGGGGCACCAGAGTCGTGGGAGAACAGGGTGACCATTCATCATTCATTCAGTAAACACTGAGTGCCTACCCTGTGTAGGAAATGGGGCCGAGCTGGCTGTCCTGTGTGGGGGGAGGGGGGAGGAGTAAGGGGGAAACTGAGAGAGGAATAGGAATGGCTCATGGCCTCAGGGAAATTAAAGACCCAGGTGTCAACTGGAGAGAAGAATGAAGAAGCCTGGAAAGGACGGGGAACCCAGCAAGCTCCAGCGGGCATCGTGGATCTGAGCAAGACCCATACAGAGCTGAGCTCCAATTCTGCCCCAGTGAGTGCCTTGGCCTTGGCCCCTCGTGTTTTATTCTGCAGCCATGCAAGCCCTGGGCTCTGAGGTCCCGGCATGCTCAGCCTCGGCACACAGAAAGGAGCCCCCTTGCCCCAAGTCCAGTTTGCTGACCACCTGGCTTGTCCCCTGCAAAGTGCCGGAAGAGAGAAGATGGAGCCGCAGGATGAGGCAGGCACTAGCAGGGAGGCCAGCCGCTGGGTGTTTCGGCGTTTCCCTGCTACTCAAGCCAGCTGAACTGGTACCTCTCAGGATCCTGTGCCTCTGTCTTACTCTCACCAGAGAAAACGCACAATAACAAAAGTCATCCGGTGTCATTTTGCCCAGGCCTGGAAGGCTTCATTGGGATTTTACACAGCTTCCCTGCCCCCGCCTGGTGACATTCAGCAAGTTGCATCCGTTCTGTACAAAGCTGTTTGCTGAGTAAAAGGGCATCAATCACCCATCCCCTTGGAGACTGAGACAACCCAAGCCACAGCACTCTCTAAGAAGCAGCCAGGCCGGAAGGGGAGAAGCCGGAAGCCTCTGGAAGGGGAAAGGGTGGGACTCCTGAGACCCCTCCCAACTCTTATGCCCGTCGGGGACAGGAAGAGGGGCCATCAGAATCTGCCCCCGCGCCGACCTATGTCTGAGCATCACAGGAGCAGTAGCATTTGCCTCCAGAATCAGGCCCTCGGGGCCCTTAGAAGCTGACCTCTCCATCCCTTTGTGTCCTACTTCCATAGAAGACACATTCCAAGAAGGAATGTACTCAACCCAGCTTTATTCAAATAATAATGGAAGGCATTCTGAGCGCAAAAGATCATGTCCATTCATGTTTACCTGGAAAGGGTGTTTTGATTTTTTAAGGAGAAACTAGCCTTACTTTCCTCATTTGTCAAATGGGGATAATATGAATTAGATCTTTTAAATGCATATAAAGTGCTTAACTCAGCACCTGATGCTTAGGAAGTTCTTTTAAAAATGTTAGCTATTTCTATTATTATCTTTCCCACTTGAAAGCACAAGGCATTAGATATATTCCCCGCCCCCAACACAAACACATACGCGCACGTGCGCGCACACACACCCCACCCCCAACACAGGGAAACCAGTCTCCTCGGGTCTGGTTTGAGATTGAGTCCACTCCCCAGACAGCGAGAACTTTTGGGCTTCTGGGGGAAGAAGGGAGCTCACTGGGGACCACGCTGTACTCTGAAGCAAAGTCCTCCCAGTGCCGAGGAGAGAAGGGCAGTGGCTGGCCCAGCAGCAGGAGCCGGACAGCAGCTGGGGTTAGGATCCTTTGGGCCTGAAAGCTTCTCCCTCTCAGTTTTCACATGGCTGGGAAATTTGGCTCTGCTCTATTTCCTTTCTGAAATATTTGCTGCAGCAGGATTGAAGGCCAGTGAATGGGGACTGTGCCATGCTGGCAGGGAGTAGTCTCTTTCCTGGCCTGGGCCATCTTTTCCTTTGGGAATCTCACACGCAGAGGGCATCGGTATTTCCGCGTGACTTCCGTGGAAATGCACGAAAGGCGGCCGTTGGTGTGAGCTGCCAGAAGGAAATTTCCCGAGTGTTCCTTCTCTCAGTGGGTCTACTTTATTCTTTGTTAGAGATTAGAGTTTGACATTTTGGTCAGATTTCATTATTTCATTTCCATAGAAATGTGTTGGCCAGAGCGTAACAGATTTGTTCTTCTTAGGGGACATTCAGAAATGAAGACAGATTGTCTGTCAAACTCAACAGGCTGGAAGGCTCTGGCCTTTCATCACTAGGAAGAAATTATTTGAGAACATCCTGCCCATAGAGCTGTGTGTAGCCTCAGAACAGTTTACCTTATTCCTCAGGAATTTCACGAGGAAGAGGAAGGTCTTCCGGGGCCAAGGCAGACCTTTATGTGACAGGAGGAGGATGGAGAGGGGCCCAAGGCAGAAAGGGTTAGAGACTTTGGGGTTATTTCCACTGCTCTGAAAACTAGACCCTGTCACCACTCAGAGGAATGAAAGGAAGGGGTCTCTTCTAAAACTGATGTCTTGGGGTTTATGGCCTTGGCCTCTTACCTCTCCAGTACCCTTCCCCCATCCCCAACCCACCTATCCACCTACTCCCCCGACCCCACATACACACACACACAACCCAGAGATGAGAGATTTCCCATAACAGTACAGAGTCATGAACATTTAAAACCCACTTACTCCTGTGGAGACCTTGGGACCCCAAGTATAGGGTGAACAAGTCTAGAGTTGAGAATCCCTTTGGTTTGGTCACATTATCATATAAACTGGGCTTTTACACAAAAATGAACATACCTGCCATCCAATTCCTTCCTGATTTTTCAGGCCCTAGTCCTGGAGGGGTCTCTCTTAAGCCCCATGTGATATTCAGGTGTGGCTGAAACTGACCACTCTTTGAAGTGGGGCTTAAGAAGAGGTTTCCTGGGAGTTACACTCTCCCTGGGGGGTTTTAGGGGGACGATTGATGCGTGAGCAGGCCTTGAGAAATAACGATGACAGCTCACATATACATATCAAGCATTTACTGCGTGCCAACAGGCACTGTTCCAAGGCCCGTAATGTGCAAAACCTCATTTCATCTTCACAGCAACTCTGTGAGGTGAGTGCTGCTACACCGTGCTAAGTGAAGGAACCGAGGAACAGAGGTTAGGGAGCTCATCCACAATCACAGGGTGAACTGATGGCTGGGATCTGAAGGCAGGCAGAATGGTTCCGTAACCTGAGCTCTTAAGCCTACATCGTCCCACCTCTGCACTTCATGCCGAGAGAAGTGTGGACTGAATGCCTTTACAGTGCTCCTCAGACCCAGGTGTGAATCGTGGCACTGGAAGGCCCCTTGGATGGTCAGCTAGTCCAGCTCTCGCATTTTACCCAGCAGAAACTGAGACCCAGAGAGAAGAAATGACTAGCGCCCCCGGCCAGGGGCAGAGAAATTGAATGAAATCAGGAACTGTCCCTTGACTCACTTTTATTTGCTATGCTCTGACCCTCTCATCTGAGAAGAAAGCAGACCTGAGACACTGATACATAAATCTTGAGAAGTCTGAGCCAGATTCAGTTTCCTCTCTCTGGTGTATGCATATTTTAAAGGGTCAGTGGATGTGTCAAATGGTGTGATTTCAGGCAGAGTCAATGGGTGATGAGGAAAAGGGTCTTAATGCCTATGCTAGAAGGAGGGAATTTCAAGTCCACTTACTTACCTGGCCTGTCAATTCAGATTTGGATTCCAGATATATAATGATATATAATGAAAACTATTACTTACTAAGCTCTCTTATATGCTAGGAGCTCTACATACGTTACCTCCTTTAAAACTCATAGCCACCCTGCCCATGAGGTGTTATAGGCATCAGCTCCACTCTACAGATGGGGAAAGTACAGCACAGAGAAGCTAAGTGACTGAACAGATGAATGACCAAAACAAGACTCAAACTCAAGGGCATCCGACACCAAAGGCCTGATTTCTCACCCCACCCACTGTTACTGGCATAGAGCTGTGGTTCTCAGATGGGGTCCCAAACTGCAGCAGCCGTGGCAACAGCACCTGGAAACTTGTTCGCAAGGTCAGTTCTCAGACTCCTCCCCACGGCCACTGAATCAGCAACTCTGGGGCCAGCACTTTGTGTGTTAACAAGCCCGTCAGGTGATTCGGATGCCGGCTGCAGTTTGAGACCCGCTGGCAAACAGGGATGCTGCCAGGCCCAGCAAAAGAAAAAATCATCTCAGGCATCCACACTGACTTCTAATGTGATTGGGTGGCTGAAGTTGAGTTCTTTTGATTCCTGAATCCTCGAGGCGTGACTGGCAGCCATCTCTCCTGAGCCCCCCTCAAACAAGATTTTCTTTGTCCTCATGTCATCACCAGAAACACCGGCAGATCCTCCTGCATCAGCTTCCTTCCGCTCCATTTTCTTAGCCACTTTGCACTTTTCCGAAAAGCCCTGACCTTTGCTGGGCATGTTATGAGTTCCAACTAACAAAAATAACTCTCTGGCGAACAGGGATATTTTTAATTGATTTGTGTGAGCCAAGAGCTGCGGAAATAAAACAAGGTTTTCTCCATCCCATGGCAGTGGGTGGTTTGTTTTCCACCCTCCCCCTGAAACCTGAGATCTGAAATCAGCCTCCACCCGGAGCACAAGTCCCAGGTCTGCAGCGCACATACCCCTTCCTGGTCTCAGCCTGCACCTCACCTTCCAGATCTTTGCTGTCTCTTCTGACCAATTAGAAATCCTTGCTGCTTTCATTACCTAGTTTCAGCTCCCAACCAGTTCCTTTGTCTGCCAGACACTGTCTTTCTGTCATAAAAAAAGTTGAGATGACGAAATTCATTTTGATCACAGATCATCTTGATCTACCTGCAACACCAATTGATTCCACAGACAGATTAGTGTTGAGCCATTTTTTTTTCGCGATAATCCCTCTACATACATATGCAGGGAACATCTGTGCTGATGTTTTCCCTGCCCTTATGGGGTACTCACTGTGGCCGCTGCAGACACCCAGACACCCACAGGAAAGAGGGAGGCCTGCACAGAAGCCGCCCCACTCCACCCGCGACGCACTAGCCCATCAGCGCAGGCCCGTCAGCGGCACCTGCCGAGGCAAGTCCAGACAAGCTCAGGTGGAAGCCATCTCATCAGCCCCAGTTTGCCCAGATCTCATCACTCACTCACTTGCCCATGCAGCTGAGGAAAGAGGGAAGGGTGTGCACTCCACACTGCCACGCTGCCTGCCATCTGGAATCTACGGGCCTATTTCCCTAGCAGCTCGGCCAAGTATCAGGTCAGCTCCGGATGATTTTGCACAGCAGGCTGGTAGGCCCAGCCATTCTGGGTCACCAGGCAGAGCTTCCAAAGGCACTGGCCACTGGGCTCCTTCCCCCGCTGACCAAGTTGCTCAAAGCCTCATTCGTTCACTCAGTTGATCTCTCACTCATTCACTCATCCTACAAATGTTTATTGGATTCATATATATGGCAGAGATGCAGAGATTCAGAGCACTGCCTCTTCCTGCAGGAGCACATAGCCTGGTGGGAAGACAGGCAGGTAAATGTAAAGACACGGGACACAACGGCAGTGGTAGACAGAAGGCATGCCCAGGGTTCGGTGGGGTCAAGGGAGACTCCTGGAGACACTGACATCTAAACAGAGACCTGCAAGGTCGGGGTTGGGCGGTAGGAAGAAAGAACAGCAGAAGTGTGGAGGCGGGATGGTGAGCTGGCAGGAGGGGAGCCGGTGTGCCAGAGGGCCAGAGGAAGTTGGGAAGCTCGCAGGGTCTGGCTTGTTTTGCTGAGGAACTCAGGCTTCCTATATGGGACTCAGAAAGCCCTTGAAAAAATATAATCAGAGGAGTGAGTGACAGGGTCAATGGTATCCTACAAGGACAGTTCTGGAAGAAGATTTGGAAGCAACGAGGCTGGTTAGGAGGCTATTGTAGTCATGTTGTGGAGAGAATGATGCCCTAAATCCCTCCTCAGGGCCGTAGGAGTCGGCGGAGCCCGGGGGCATGGAGAAGCGGTGGGCCTGGTGGCCAGATCCCAGGGGACAGCCCCCTGAGCTGCCGAGAACTCAGAGCACTCAGTCTCTGCACGTGATATGTTTGTGTTTCAGGCCCAGTACAGTAATGTGTGCAAATTATACTAAATAAACATCCATATATCTTCAGTTTTTAGGGGGAGGAAGATGCTGGATTTGGGGACTTTAATCTGAAGAATTCCTCAAACCAGACATTGTCAAATATTTACTGAGAACAAGTTAGAATATTAAATAAACATAAAGTATATTAAGTAAAACATAAAGTATATACAACCTGGGTTCTCTTCAAGAGATGCTAGCACAGCCTGTGGTCATGTGAATATTGCCCATGACTGACATTCCGACAAGAGCACCCAGACAAACTCACCAGGCTGAACTCCGAAGTGGGCTGGTTAAGTTCCAACCGAATGCATAGAGTCGACAGTTTACGTGAGCCCTCCACACTCGGCAACACCATTACTTGACACGGTCTTTTATAAACAAGATAGATCAACCAAAAAGAACAATAACTAGTTAGTGACCAATAGTAAAGTAATAAAGGTGAGCTCATCACAAGAGATAAACACAAGAGTTGTCAGCATGCAACTGTCAGCTAGAGTGCTTAGAATGGGTGAGGCCACTTAGAGAAGAGCTGTCAAGGGGAGAAGGGAGCCTATAGGCCAGCCCTAAGTTAGAGGGCAGGTGGAGAAGGAGGAGGAGACCTGCGATGGGGCAAGGGTGACTCCAGAGAGGAAAGAGTAGCCTAGGGGAGAGTGGTGCGGTGGAAGCAAGAGAGAGCAGTGTTCTAAGAACGGAGTGATTAACCACGTTGATGCTGCCAAGAGGCTGGTGGAACGAGGACAGAAGTTGGTGCCGCTGGACTTGGCAGTGTGGCAGCCAGTGGCGGCCTTGACAAGAGGAGTTTTAACGGAATGCTGTGGGTAGGTGCTTGGCTGGAGCTGGGTGAAAGTGCGTGGAACTGAGAAAGTGGAGTCAGCATGGGAGGGATGGCTTCTAGAAGTTTGACTCTAAAGAGTTATAGAGAAAAGGAGTAGGTTCTAGAAAGCAAAGAAGGGTCAAAGCAGGGTTTTAATTTGTAAAATAGAAAAGAATTTAGGTGCTAATGAGAATGATTTAGTAGAGAGGAAAAACTGATACTATGTGAAAGAACATCCCAAATTTAATGTGTCCAAAACTGAAGTCTCCATCGCTCCTCCAGCACCTGTGTCCAACCTATCATCAGCTCACCCTGAAAAATGAGCACCAGGCCTCCAGGTGCCAAGCCAGAGCCCTGAGACCCATCATTGACTCCTCCGTTTCCTCACTTCCCACATCCTCTCCACCACCTAGTTCCACTTGTTCTTCCTCCGGGATGTATCTCAGATTGTCCATTCAGTGTGTCTCCACTGCTTCCGCCTTAGCCCAAACCCCATCACCTCTAACTTGGACCTCGGTGGTAGCATCCTGGCTGAGCCCCCTGCTCCGCTCTTGTTCCCTGCCCTCCGTTTTCTGTCCATTCTCTTCCAACAGCCAGAGAAGACTTCTTTTTTTAAAAAAAGATTTTATTTATTTTATTATTTTTAGACAGAGGGGAGGGAGAAAGAGAGGGAGAGAAACATCAATGTGTGGTTGCCTCTCGTGCGCCCCCTACTGGGGACCTGGCCCGCAACCCAGGCACGTGCCCTGACTGGGGGAATCAAACTGGTGACCCTTTGGTTTGCAGGCTGGTGCTCAGTCCACTGAGCCACACCAGCTGAGGCAGAGGGAAAACTTCTTAAAACAAACTAGCTTATATCACTCCTCTGATCATACCCTTCTATTGTCTCCCATTGTGTTCAGTATAAATTCCAAAATCCTTCTTGCGACTCACAGAACTCTTGACTGGTCTAGCCCCAGGACACCTTCCTAGGCCCACAACCTGCCATTCTCCATTCCCCCCTTTACTCTCTGCATCGCAACCTCATTGACCCTTTCTAGGTCCTTGAAAGTTCTTTGCTACCTCAGGGCCTTGGCACATGCTTTCCCCACTCTGCCTGAAAGCTCTTCCCCACTCCTCCTCTTCCCTTGGTCAGCTGCTACTCATCTGCCAAGTCTCAGCTCAAAAGTCACGTCCTCAAAGAGGCCTCTCTGAGCACACCAACATAAAATAAAATACGTCTCCTTTGTCCTCTCATGGAACCCTGTCTTTTGCCTACGTAGGACTTGTCACAATTATAGTGAAATAATTACTTTAAACTCTGTTTGTCTCTCTCATTAGGACAGTGCCTGTGTTTGTGTTGTGTGCACTTACACCAGGTCCTTAGCACAGCATCTTGCACACAGGAGACATGAAATGCATGGTGGGAGGAAGGGAAGGGAAGGGAAGGGAAGGGGAGGAAAAGGAAGGGAAGGGAAAAGAAGTAAGAAAAGAAGGGAGGGAGGGAGGGCAGACCAGAAAGGGGAAGGTAGGAGGTCAAGGATTTGATCCGTGTGCCCAGGCCAGCTCTGAAACTGCAGGGTGACCACACAGTCTCACGCTGACTGCTGACAGTGAAGTGGCTCCTTTATGGCTGTGGCTGGTTGTCTCCCCTTGGCCCCTCACAGGCTCCCATCAGGCATCTGAGTAAGGTAGCAGACCCCAGGAAGACACATTAGGGCCAGATGTTAAGGGGGGAGGGGCAGGGTCACCTGGCCCTGGAATTCCTTGCCAGCAAGGAATTCGATGTGCGATGTGCACAGTCCCCCTACAGGGCCATCTCTCTTGCAAGCTTCAGTTTCCTATATACATACAATAAAAAATAACAGGATAATGGTTAATATCACACAAGATTGAGAAGATTGTCATAGCACAGTAAGTGAGGCACTAAGAACAATACTCAATCAATGAGAGTATAGAAAAGTTCCCCCCACCACTAGTGTTAGGACCACCCCCGGCCCCCCGTGAAGTGGAGAGGACTCAGAGAGGGGAACAGGCCTCCCAAGCAGGAAGCCAAAAACCTGCTCTTCGTAGTTGTGGGAACATGGAGCAAGCCCCTTTGTGGTCTCAGTTTTGCCTTCTGTAACGTGGGGAGATCATACACCAGAAAATACCACCCAGAAACATGTGCTTTTTTTCACCTTAAAGATGGTCAAAGAGGAGAGATGGTGGTTGGCTGTTCTGGGTGGAAGCAACAAGATGGATTTGAAAAACCGTCAACAGTCTGCTCCCCACAAGAATTCCAGGGTGGCAAAGAGAATAGGGAAGGGGAGATATTAAGTGCTGGTAGATGCTACAAAATAATAGAAGCAAGGGAAAAAGATACGAAAAGAGAAGAAATAGCAGAGGTCAAGGTGTAGGTCAAGGCTTCTGCTCGGGGGGTGAGAAAAAAATCATGCTGCGGGGACCGGCAAGGAGTGTAGATGGTTCCAGGAGGTGTTAGCACAGCCTCAGCCTGGCCACTTGCCCCAGGAGGCACAGGCTCCGCCAGGAGGGTTCTCTGGGAGGCGTGGTAGAAGCAGTCATCGTGAACTGATTTCCGAAGCCAACTAGAAATGATGCTCAGTGTCCTGCCATCCTGGACCACCTACAGAGTCTGTAGAGACTGGCTGTGGGCCACCCCTGCTTCAGGGTCCTTGTCAGAGAATGTCAGAGTGCAGAGGGTCCTGAGAGTCCGCCTGGTCCAACAGCAAGTCTACAGCGAAGAAGCGACTTGTGTGCTAGGGGGTAATAATGCCTTTTCACCATCCAGCATGGCTTCTTCCTTCCTTCTGAGGGTTTTGCAGAAAACACTGAGATTTTTCGGTCTGGAATCTGAGAACCCCAGGACACCAGGTGCCCATTAAACACTACTACCCCATGGCGGCAATTGCAAGGAGGAAGGCATAAAATATGTGTGGTCCATGCGGTGGGGGACAGCATCTGTCTGAACCTCCATTCTGCCTTCCCTTTCCATCTCCACCACAAAAGCAGCCCCTGAGAGCTGGTGGAGGTGCATGTGCTCCCATTAGTTGCCGCCCTGGTGGCCCATGAGTTGCTGGGCTCACATTTTAAAAGCTTCCACATGGGCCGGGTCCCCACCTCCTCTTGCACTCAGCTCAGCTATTAGTTTTCGATCTGTAAGAATTGGTTGGAGAGCTTTCGTGAACGCTGATTCCCAGGCCTCGCCTCCAGATATTCTGGTTGGTAGATCTGGGGTGGGGTTCAGGGATCTACATTTTAACAAGCCTCCTTCCACGGGGTTTTTAAAGGTGGGAGATGCTCCAGAGCCCGGGGGTCCTCCCCTGAAGTCATCATCCCCGTGGTGGTAACTGATTTATGTAGCACGCCCCATTCGTGGGCTGTTTCCACCTGGCTGCGTCTCCCATCCCAGTCTTTGACTCTCAGGCTCTGGGCTCATTATTGGAGCTTTTTGCTGCAGCCCCGAGTGAGTGAGCTGGCTTTGTGTCACCTGAGTGAAGAGCTGGAAACTAGGCCATCGTGCTTGGCCAAGCAGATCCCACCCTCTCCCAGCTGCTCCGTCGCCTCCCACTGTCAACTGCCCACAGTGCCTGGGCCTCTGGGTACCCCCCTCCCCATCATGGGGTGAGACCTTGTCCAGAGCACTGGGGCAGAGGACACACACACAGGGGCTCCGGAAGGGACACTGATGAGGGGTACAAGGTGCCAGGACCTCAGGGTTCAGGGGCCTGCAGGGAGAGGGCAGAGGCAAGTCTTGGGGGGTGAGGCAGTTAGATGCCAGGCCAGGGAAACTAGGGGCCATTCTGGGGCCCACCAGAGAGGCAGACCCTGAAGACAGGGTTGCCAGGCTGGAGTTCATTGCCCTTCCCATTGGCCTTGCAAGTCCGTGGAGTGAGAGGCTGCAGTGTGGCTTTCCCCTCCCCCACTTCATGGCCAGGCCTACCGGGTCCAGTCTTTCCTGTGTTCCTCCTGTCATCGCTTCTGTCTGGTCCTGTCCTTGTCTCCTCCTCCTCTCCTCCTCCTCCTCCATGTCCCCCTTCTTCCCCTCCCCCCTCTTCCTTTCTCCCTCTGTCTCTCTCTCCTTGTTCTCTCTGTCTCTCTCACTGAATTCTCTGTGTCCTCTGAGTCTGCCACTGCCTCTGTGTCTCTGTGTTCTCCCTCCCCCTCCTGTCTCCCTGGCTCAAGGCTGATTGGTTCACCTCCTCCGGACAGACAGCATTCCTTTATGGCTTAATCATGCTGGATTTATAACTCCTGGCTGGCTGGGCTATGGGGACATACAGACGTGGGCACCAGGATACTGTTCTCAGAGCTCGCGTTCCACCAGAGAGGGGTTCGGGGGGCGGGGGTGAAAGAACTACCAAGAAACCAGGCTGAACCTGGAGGCCTTGCTGCCCAGTTGTTTATCTCAAATGCTCAGATGCTGACATGGACAATTCTCAAGCTTGGACCAAATTCTTGCCTCCCCCTCTCAATCCCCTACCACCACCCACTCACTCACTATCCAGATAGACAAGCCTGAGAGAAAGACGGGTTTGACCAAGATGAGGACAGGCTCCCAGAGTGAGGATGGCCATCTTCCCTGCCCTTGGGGGTGGGAGAAGGAGAGCCCCTGCTAGCTCTTTCCTCTCTAGGAGTCCTCGGGAATGCTCTCTTCCCCTTGATCCCCTGAAAGGGGTGCAGGAGGCAGAGCCCATGGACCACCAGATCTGTGATCACCACCATGTGGCCATTGCCCCTAGCTTTCTCCTAAAAATTGACAGCAGAGCCAGAGCTGAGTCGGGATCTCTGCACGAGCAGCAGGCCCAACACAGGAGCCAGGACGACGGCGGGAGTGGGGGCATGCTCGGGGCTCCTCCCCCGGCTCAGGCAGCCACTATTCTGAGTCCATCAGCTGCTGGGCCCTGAGCCGCACGCTGGGCTCAAGCCCCGCCTGGGCTGGCAGGCAGGCGGTGAACAGAACCTTGATGCCTGGGGTCCCAACGCTGTGGCGGAGTCTCCAGGGCCTAAGGGAGCAGAGCGGGGGCTGCTCGCCTGCAAAGGGCAGTGAGGGGCTGGGTATAAAATGACCAGGAGAGAGGAGGTTGGAATCGAGCACGGGTGCAGAGAGGGGAGGGATCCGCTCCCAGAGCCTTGTTGGCAGGTGTGGGCTTTTGCAATTCTCAGGGGTCACTCGGTCTGCGGCTTAGCCAGGCCTAGACTCCTGCCCTTGCCGCTCACAGTCCGGGGGCGAAAGAGGGCGGGGCAGGACCTGGCGGAAGGGAAGGTCCCCCAGGAGCAGGCCAGGAAAAGAATGAGACTACCTAGTGGGGGTGACGGGCACATGCCCCTATTGCCTCCTGCCCCCACACGCCGAAGGGGGACATTCAGAGGCAAGCCCTCCAGGGTTAGAGGTGGCATTTCAGAGGTGGAAGGGCCCTTGGGGAGCAGGACTCTGCCCTCCTCCTTCTCAGAAAAAGAAACCAAGGCTCCGAGAAGTGAATCTAAACTAAAGTCCCCCAAAATTCAGTGGTCAGCCCAGGCCCAGAGTCTCACTGTGTTTTTCACACTGTCCCCTCCAGCGTTAGACCGGTTCGTCATTTCCTCTCAATGACCACAGCTCCCACTTATTGCTGGGGCTCCTTGGCTGCACGTGCAGGACTGGGAGCCCATGGCAGAACCGGAGGGCAGTGCAGGGGGGCATCCCGTCACCTAGAAACCCAAATGAGACCTAGAATGGGAAGCTAGGGAGACACGCAGACTCCTAACAGGTCTCTGGAAGAAGAGAAGAGTAAGTTGCATTTATGTGCATCTTAAACCTTTGTCTGACACTGAGATGCTCTGTGGCTGAGAAGAAGGGGCCTGGGCTTTGGAGGTTCAGCCTCCTGCCAGCGCTATGGCCTTGGGCAGCTAGCTAGCCTCTCTGGGCCTCAGGTTCTTACAACAGTCAGCCATCTGCCTCTCAGGCCGTCGTGTTAGATGAGAGGTATGAGAAAGGGTCCCTTATGTTATTAAAGAGAGATCCCTGGCAGGTGAGTAAAGCCTGGGAGGCCACACCAGTCCCCTCCCAGTTGGTCCCAGGGACCAGAGTCCCTCCTTCACCCCAGTAGGGTAGGGTCTTCCAGCCACCATTGGGCTATACCTTACTCCTCAGCTCCAGTGAGATGGGGGAAGTTTGGGAGATACCTCAGCTCATGACCCTCCTCCCACCTGCCCTCAGCTGCGTGGTGGACGAGATGGACTTCTCCAGCATGGAGCTGGACGAGGCCCTGCGCAAGTTCCAGGCTCACATCCGTGTGCAGGGGGAAGCCCAGAAAGTGGAGCGGCTCATAGAGGCCTTCAGGTAGCGCCCCCTTCTGCAGCCCCCCTCCCTTCAAACACCCTTCAAAACATACACCTGGGGCACGGGGGAGGCTAGGGAAGAACAGCTGCTGTGGGCGTGGAACTAGAGGTGCTGGAGGGTCAGTCAAGGGCTGGGAGAAGCCCCCCTGGTGAGGTGGGAGAGGTGGGTTGGATAGAAAGGAGAAAAGGAAAGATAAGGGAGAGAACCCTCGAGCTCTCCAAGGTAAAACAGCCCTCCGATGGCCGGCGTTCATCTCACTCATCCTGTCAGCGTGCAGATCTTTACTGAGCACCTGTGCAAGGCTGCTGCCGTGGGACCTGTGGCTGCGTGACACCTGTCCTGTCCCCTCAGAGGGGAAGAGGACCAGGCTGTGGGTGGGATCAACAGGGTGCGGGAAGGCCGGGATGGTGGGGATTGCTGCCCAGACCTAAAGCCTTGCTGGGGCTGGGGCGGGTGGAGGAGGGGCCTCAGCCCCCACTCTGTGTCCCCCACCACAGCCAGCGCTACTGCATGTGCAACCCTGAGGTGGTGCAGCAATTCCACAACCCTGACACCATCTTCATCCTGGCTTTCGCCATCATCCTCCTCAACACTGACATGTACAGCCCCAATATTAAGCCTGACCGGAAGATGATGCTGGAGGACTTCATCCGAAATCTTCGAGGTGAGGAGGTGGGGGCAGGGGGTGAGGCCACTGCTCCGGCCTATTCTGTTTAGCGCTAATTCTGTGAGTCTGAGCCCAGTTGTAGATTGTCACTCCAGCATCCAAGGGCACTGGATGTTGTTCTCTGGGCCTGGTCACACATAGCAGCCTGGGAAAGTTGCTTGCATTCCAGGTGTGCGGGGAGTTTCTAGGAGCCACTACCATTGCCCTGTACCAAGCAGCAAGGGCCCTTGGGCAATGCCCCATACCGGGCATGGGCTGTCCTCCATTGGCTTACCTCTAGGCCCCTGGCACCATAACTGCTGCCTAGGTGGTACGGCCCTCCCCACTACACAACTTAGGAGGGCCTTTAAGTCTTGGATCTGTTTAAGTCAGCTCTGCAGATAATGTGTGGCATCTACCAGCCAAATCCTCTTTTGACTGATACAGTGCACCACCTGGCAGGTATCAAAGAAAACTGGCAGGGTGTGATGTGTGCTCAACCGATTGTTTCTTTTTTTAGCATCTTAAAAATATAGGTTATGCATGAACATAATTTAATAAAGTCAAATAACTCTACAAGGCTTTCTAAAAAAAATAGTCCCTGCCCCTCTTACCATTCTCCTTTCTTAGAGGCAATCCCTTTTTTTTTTTTCTCTTTATCGTGTTTCCTCTGCATCACTAAACAACATGCTTCTTTCTGCTTCTTTTTTTTCTTATTCCTTTTTTATTGGTATAAAAATGCATACTGGAAGGTCTGTAAATCTGAGATCTTGACAAATGTTTATATTCCTAGACACCTATGTAATCACACCCAGATCTGAATATAGGTTGCTATCCTCACCTCAGAACATTCTTTCCTGTTCCTTCCCATTCAATCCCCCTGCCCAAGAGTAACAATGCCCTGACCTTCTAACACCAGTGACTAATTGTGCCAGTTCTTGAACTTTATATGGATGGGATTATACAGTATGTCTACTTTGGTATGTGGTTTCTTTCATTCTCTGCTATTTACTCATTTAAAAAAGCTTATGTGTTATCTATTAATTTCTGTCTTAGTCTGTTCAGGCTTCAATAACAAAATACTGCAGCCTGGGTAGCTTATAAACAACAGACACACATTTTGCAGTTCTGGAGGCTGGAGGTCCAAGGTCAAGGCACAAGCAGATTCAGTGTCTGGTGAGAGCTCACTTCCTGATTCTAGCCGATTCTTCTCCCTGTCTCCTCACGTGGTGGAAGGGGCGAGGGAGCTCTGGGGAGTCTCTCATGAGTGCACTAATCCCATTCCTGAGACCTCAGCCCACCTGTCTTAAGCACCTTCTGAAGGCCCACCTCCTAATCCTTTGGGCATTAGGGTTTCAATTTATGAATTTGGCAGAGACACGAATGTTCAGACCACAGCAGTCTCCCCTTGTGGAATATATGGGTTTAGCGCTTTCCTCCACCTTCCCCAATCCATCCCCACTAAAACCACATCACAGCCCCATGCTCTCAGTATAGTTGTGGCATCATTTTTGTGACATCAGTCTTTATGTTATTAAACTAGGTAAACACAATCCAAAGCTAAGTCTTGAAGATATAATGATTATAAATCCTTTCTATTTTCCTTGGAATGAGTACTTGTGTTTTTTGTCTATTTGCTTAGCTCTCTATGCACTGCCATTAATTCATCTCCAAACTCTTCACCTTAATTGTCAAGCCCCTCTACACACAGTGAGCTCCAGGAAGTATTCCATGAGTTTTACCTTCTGGGCGCCATCTCTCCTGGAGCCTTGAGCTCTGATCTGGACAGTGCACAACCGTCACGGTGGCATCTCCCTTCACCACCGACCGCGGACCCCCTTCACCTCGCTCCTGTGTTAGATTCCTGTTTCCTAGAGTTCATAGCTTCCTCTTTGACAGAGAAAGGTACACATCACTTTTTTCCAGAAAAAAGGGTACACTGGAGGCAAACTTTTTGAGAACTTGTGTGTCAGAATATATCTTTTCCTATCTTCGCTCTTGATTGGGAATCTGGCTGGGAGTAGAAGTCAGACTGGAAACACTGAACTCGGAATTTTGAAGGCATCCCTCCGTTGTCTTTTAACTGACAATGCAAAAGAATTCTCTGTCATTCCAATTCCTGACCTTTTGCTGTTACTTTTTCTTGCTCTCTCTGAAAATTCATTGGTTCTTCTCTTTGTCCTTTGTGTTCTGTGTTCTGAATTTTCATCATGGTGTGACCTTTGTTATGGGTTCCCCCCGCCCACCATCTATTGTACTAGGTCCTGGGTTGTTCCTTTAGTCTATAAACACAAGTCCTCCAATTGTGGGAAGTTTTCTAAATATCATATTTGCTTCTCCCCTCCATTTTCCCTGTACTGTTTTTCTGGAACTCTTATTATTCAGATGTTAGATCTCCTAGTTCGATTCTCTAACTGTTACTGTTTTCTATCTGCTGTCTTTGCCTTCTTGTTGACTTTCTTGAAGATATCCCTCAGCTTTGCCTTTCAAGTCTCCTGCTAAACTTTTCATTTCTGGTGTCATATTTTTCATTGTAAATAACTCTCTTTTTGTTCTCTAAAAGTTCCCTTTTTATAGCATTTTATTTTTGTTTTGTAAAATGCTTCTTCTTATGTGTTTCTGAAGGCATTAATAATGTGTTTTTATTGGTTTGTTTTAGTTTCTTCCTGCTTACCTCTATTTCTTCTCGCTTCCATTTTCTGTTTTCCCCAAACTTCTCTCTCATATAGAGTTGATGAAACTTGGTTGTCCATTTATATTTAAGAGTGAGCCACTGAACAGCTGATTAAATACTCTTTCAGTCCTGGTGGGCTGCTGAGTGGTGGACTTTCTCATAGGATGGTTTAGTTGAGCGGTTTCGTTGGGGGCCCCCCCACTGTGGTGTCTTTAGATGCTTCCTCTTGTGCTGGTTGATTCCCCAGAAAAGAAATATCCAGTCTGTTGTCCGGAAGCTATGAGTCTGTCTGCCAACATTCTGAGATCTCTCTGGGTACCCTGGGTTCGGGGGGGTCTCTTAATGCACAGATATCAGTTCCATCCTCCAGTTTTCAGCACAAACTCCCAAATTTGGCTGGGCTTGGGGTCCCGCAGCCCGGAGTTCCTGGTTCACCCCTTCCATAGGATTAACGGTCAGTGTTCTGCTGCAGTGGAGGCAGGGACAGGGACATCTAATTGTTTTCTAGATTTTCAACCTATTTTCCTGTTTCGAGCCCGCCTTCACCTCCACTCTAAGAGATCCCATTGCCACCCATTCTAGAGCCCTGTCATGTTCTGTCATGCTTCCACATCCAGTTTCTTAGGTCTGCTAGTCCATTCATTCACCCATCTGCTTTTCAGGCCCCATGGTGCCACCGCCTCTTCCTCATCCTCTTGGTCTTTGTGGGTGTAGCCGCTTTTTAAAATTCCTTTTCATCAGAATATTCAGAAAGAGGCGTGTAACCTGACATCTTTACCTGGGAGCTTCTCTGTATCTAGTCTTGATTCCTGCTTTTTCTCGTCCCCAGCCTGCTTTCTCTCATGCTGCCAGGGGTGCTGCATGCGCCGTTAGCTCACTTTTAAGAACCAGGTACAGCCCCGACTGGTGTGGCTTAGTGGGTTGAGCCCTGGCCTGCAATCCGAAAGGTCGCTGGCATAGTTCCCAGTCAGGGCACATGCCTGGGTTGCGGGCCAGGTTCTGGTTGGGGGTGTGCGAAAGGCAACCAACCGGTGTTTCTCTCCCTCTCCTTCTCCCTCCCTTCCCTGCTCTCTAAAAATACATAAATAAATAAATAAAATCTCTAAAAAATAAAAAGAACCAGGTACAGATGTGGAAGAAGCAGGGTTCATACAGAGAGTTGCTCATAGAAGGTGAATGTCCTTCCAGTCATAAGAAAACTCCTTTGAAGACACTTGCCACAGTTGCTTTATTTTCAATTTTTCCCTCTTATCAAAGGAGCATATTGTCATTAAAAATTTAGAAAAAGTAGAATTTTTTATTGCCTCTATTTCTGCTTCCAAAGGAATTTTTCATGTTCATATATTTCTTTTAAAAAAAATTTTTAAAGTTGATTTTAGAGAGAGCAAGAAAGGGAGAGAGAGAGTGTGAGAAAGAAACATAGATTTGTTGTTCCACTTATTTTGGCATTCATTTGTTGATTCTCATTTGTACCCTGACCAGAGATGGAACCCACAACCTTGGCATATCAGGATGATGGTCTAACCAACCAAGCTACCCAATCAATATATCCTGGTGCTGTATTTCCTGCTAATAATACTTGTTACCAGAGTTATACTAATACTATGAAGTAGGAGATTGGTAGAGGGTCTCCTTACCTGCATCGCCACAGGGAGCTCCTCTTCAATCAATGTCCAACTCCTGCCACATTCCCAGTGAGGGAAAAATCTTGTCACCCACTCAACAACTGATCTGCAGCACCATGCTCCCTATTGGAAGGGAGGGGAAAGCCTGAGAGGGGGTGCAAATTCAAAAGAAAACAAGACGGAACATTAGTCTTAAACATGCTCTCCTGGTGGGGCAGCGGAATGGGGGTTAGACAAATGCACGGAGGATGAGAGGCCTGCAGAGGCAAAAGCACATAGCAGGGCTGGGGACGCTGTATTTGGAGATGAGGACAGAGACCTGGGAGGTGGGAGTGGAGGTTCCGGAACCACAGAAGATGAGGGTGAGAATGTGTGTTGGGGCCCTATAACGACGATGCCTATCTAAGGAGTTTGTCCTTAATTTAGTGAATATGGGGAGCCAACCATTGAAGGCTTTGGAAAAGGGACAGGCTAAAATAAAGGCCACCCTTTAGGAGGATCTGTCTGGGAGGGGGCTTCCCTTCTCTGGCTCCAGGTCTCTGATACCGCCCTCCTCCACCTCCCTGCCCGCCTTCTCACAATCCAGGTGTGGATGATGGCGCCGACATCCCCAGGGAGCTGGTGGTAGGCATCTATGAAAGGATACAGCAGAAGGAGCTCAAGTCCAATGAGGACCATGTCACATATGTCACCAAGGTGGAGAAATCCATCGTAGGCATGAAGACAGTAAGTGCCCGCTACAGAACGGTACTCCCCTGTGGGGGCCACATCCTGTCCTGTGTCTGCCAAGCTCCCCCTTCTCCCACCTCCTTTCATTTCTTTCTCCTGACACCTCCTCCCATTCTCCTCCTTGCCTTTCAAAAATACTTTTCCCTTACTCATGCTCTTAGTAATTACTGAGTCCCTACTGTGTGCCGCGCGCTGCACCCTTTTCTTTCCCTTGCCTCATTTCCTCATCGCCTCTTGCTCCCAGCTGCTGCAGCAGGAGAGACTAAGGTGAGGTGTTGGGCAAGACTGCCCAGGGCTCCACAGTTGAAGCATCCGGATGGCCAGCCAGGCAGGCAGAGGATGGGGTGGATGCTGGGCGGTTCAAGCTGCTCCTACTGGATAGAACACAGAAAATGGGCTAAAGGATGATTTGGACTGTGGTGTCTTGAATCCTTGGGGCACCCCTTAGTTATGACCTGTGTCTCAGGCAATATGTTGTGAGTTTGCAGTGATTTTTAAGATGAGCGTTCCCTATAGTTTACTACTTTGCTTACATGCCAGCACAGGCTCTTTATGCCACAAATACAAAGGGTGTGGAATGGGTTCTGGGGTCCGTCTCAAGTTCCCCCTCCCTGAATTACTGGGGGGCACTTTGGGGACCTCGTCTGAGGCTGTGCACTGGCTCCTCGGTCCAGTCTGTGTAATGATGGCCCTTTTCTGCCCAGAGCCCATATATATATTTAAATCCTCACCCAAAGATATATTTAGAAAGAGAGAGAGAGAGAGAGATTGGTTGCCTCTTATACACACCCCGACTGGGGATCAAATCTGCAATATAGGCATGTGCCCTGACCAGGGCTTGAACCCGCAACCTTTTGGTGTACAGGATGACACCCCAACCAATTGATCCACCTGGCTAGGGCCCAGAGCCTATATTGCTAAAGTTTTAGAATCTCTCTGGTTTGCAGACACCACTGGAGCAGGCCATTTTACACCCTGGAGCAGATTCGAGGTGTCCCTGTAGTCCCCTCCGTCTTGCACACTTGTGTTTAGGTACGCGGTGGAAAAGGGGTGAGGTGACACCCTGCAGGCCACAGCCTCAAGAAGGGCTTGGTAGGAAATGGGTTGACAGCGACTGGATGTGAACAGTCTGAAAGTGCTTATCAACTGTCTTCCCCATCCCTTTATCTCCTCATTTACTCCAGCGCAATGAGCCCCAGCCTTGTTCCCTAAGAGACACGATGAGGGGGAAAGAGCCCCAGGGGGGAGAGAGGAGGTTTAGGGTCAAGTTCAGGACCTATAATAAAGCCCCAGGCCTCCACTGGCTCTCCGGGGACATGGGTGCTGTGGGGTGGGGAGAGCTGGGAGCTCCAGCATCTCATGCTGAGTGCGGGCCTCTCTTCAGGTGCTATCAGTGCCGCATCGCCGCCTGGTCTGCTGCAGCCGGCTCTTTGAGGTGACGGACGTGAACAAGCTGCAGAAGCAAGCCACGCATCAGAGGGAGGTGTTCCTCTTCAATGACTTGCTGGTGGTGAGTGGACTGGCCCAGGGCGCCTGCTGCCCTGCTCAGCCTTGGCAAAGAGGGGCGGAAGGGGCCCTCCCAGATTGCACACAGAATGCTGTGTACTCAGTGGCTGATTTACCTTGTTGGTGGCATTTTCACATCATGGAGTGTGAGGTGGCTCAGGCAGATAGGGATGTTTCTACTTTATAAGTTATGAAGCCAAGGCATAGAGAGATTAGGTCATTTCCACAGTCATGGTGAAAATGAATTAGAGTCTGAATCCTCCTTCTCTCCATGTTATAGGAAGCCTGGGGCAGGCAGGGTACGAGGATTGCTGCACGTCCCACTGCCAAGGCACACAGTGCTGGTCGCTGGACCTAAGCGGGGCAGGCACTGTTCCTGGGGCCGGGTCGGGGTGGGGGGGTTGTGTGTGCTTGTGCCTGCATCTGTGAGCACCCACATCTGTATGGTACTCATTCTTTGGTCTTTGATAACAGGTACCCCTTCCACACATGTTTAGTGAGTGTCCACTGTGTGCCAGGCATTGATGTAAGTGCTGGGAAACAGCAGGAACAGGATTTGGTTTCTGTCTTTCCTTTGAACCCCGTATCTTCTCTGTTCATGAGTCATATTGGCATTACCTCTAAAATTACCCAAATCTAATGATCCTGTGCTAAGGTCCATCTGCCACAGAGCCAGGAATGATCCTTCCAGAGTGCAAATCAGGCCTGTCTGCCATGCTTCAGACCTGACCCTGCTTCCTGTGCAGGAGAAGGACTCCCCACCTCCCCACCTACCGCCTCCGGGCCCTCGGACCCCATGCCCTCTCTTCTTCCCTGGCTGCTCTGGCACCTTGCCCCACAGCCTGTTTCCCAAAGGGCTGGGCTCATTCCATCTCAGGCCTTTGTTCTTGGTGCTCCTTCTGCTTGAAAAGCTTTCCCTCTCATCCCACCCCCGCCAAACTTTTCCCTGCCACTGCCCTGTCTTCACTCAGGTCTCAATTCAAACATCAGCTCCTTACACAGGCCCTCCCTGGCCACCCAGCAACGGAGCCTGCCAATCGCTGTCTAATCCTTACCCTTTCATTTTCTTCGGAACACTTCTCGGTTTCTGAAATGCCTTATTTATCCATTCCTTCACTTTGGTGTTGGTTTGTTTGTTTGTTTGTTTGTATTATGCCGGTCTTCCTCCACTGAAGCAGGAGCACCCCGAGGGCAAGGCTCTCCCTGCCTCGCACTCTCCTGTAACCCCAGTGCCCATCTCATGGAAGCTGCTCAAGAAATGCTCATGGGTCGAGCAACTGGCTTATAGAGTTTTAATTTTAGTAGAGAAGGGAGATAAAAAAATAAGACAACCAATAAAGAAGATGGTGTCAAATTGAGAGGAAGGTGCTATGAAGACAGTGAAATAGGGTGATAGGATAGAGAGCAACTGGTATGAAGGTGGACTTTTTGCTTGTTCGTTTGTTCGTTCGTTCGTTTGTTTTCTCAGATAGGATCGTCAAGGAAGGAATCTGTAAAGAAGGAGCATTTCCTCTAAGCTCTAAGTAATGAGAGTAGCCCAGCTATGCAGAAAGCTTCAGGGAGAGTTCTGGGAAGGGACTAACGTGAGCAAAGGGTCTGCAGCGGACTGAGCCCACCCTGTTCAAGCTACAGGAAGGAAGAGAGTGTGGCTTGAGCAGAACCAGAATAAGGCAGGGACCGGATCTGGTGGGGAAGGAAGCATGGATCGGCTTCTTCTAAGAGCAGTGGGAATTGCCACTGGAGGGTTTTATGCAGGGCTGGGGGGGAAACACATATTTCGATACAGTGGGTGTTGATTGTACGTGCGTGTGTAGATGTAGTCAGTAGATGTATACGCCCATGTGTGTGAACATATCCTAAGTATACAAGTGTGCATGTGTGTGCATGTATCTTTGCGTGTGTTTGCCTGTGTGTTCAGGATCGTCCCTGGGAGTTCAGGCAGCCACACGCATGTGAACACCCGCCAGTGCATCTCTGTCTCCCTCTCCTGGACAGATTCTCAAACTTTGCCCAAAGAAGAAGAGCTCCTCCACGTACACGTTCTGCAAGTCGGTTGGCCTGCTGGGCATGCAGTTCCACCTCTTTGAGAATGAGTGTGAGTCTCGGTGGGACCGGAGACGCGGCCGAGGATGGTTGGGGAGAGCCGAGGGCTGTAGGGAGGGCGGAGGGGGCGAGCGTGCTGGACTGGCTCTTGCCTCCCCTGCTGCTGCTCACAACCACGGGCCTGGGTCTGGTTTCCAGATTACTCTCATGGCATCACCCTGGTGACCCCACTCTCGGGTTCTGAGAAGAGGCAGGTGCTGCATTTCTGTGCCCTGGGCTCGGACGAGATGCAGAAGTTTGTGGAGGACCTGAAGGAGTCCATTGCAGAGGTGACGGAGCTGGAGCAGATCCGGATAGAGTGTAAGGACACAGTGCATCCCAGGCTTTCCGAGGCAGTTGGCAGGGAGGGTGGGCCAGCTCCCAGTCTTCAAGGGACAGAGTCAGCTTGGAGACAGACATGGAGCTGACTTTTTCCCCTACTTGGGAGTGATTGTGGGGTGAGCCAAGGATCATCCTGCAGTCCTGAACTTTCCCCCAGCCGACGGCACTGTCACGGCCCCATGTGGGTACACCGCTCTTCTGTTTCCTCATGATTACAGTGAGGGAGATTAGAGAATGGACAGGTGGGGCTGTGAGAGGGCCCCTTGGAACCGAGAGCTCCACTGTGCTGGACCAGGACACGGGGTGAGCTGACCAAGGCAGGAATACGAACCAGAATCCAGGGCCCAGCTTCTCTCCCATCAAACTCTCTGTACAACCTCTTCCCCTGGATCCAGTCCAGGTTCACATACTACATCTGGTTTTTTCATCTCTTCCATCTCTTTTCATCCAAAATGGTCCCCCAACTTAATTCTTCATAACATGGTCTTTCGGAAGAGCCCAGCTTGGTGTTCTGACTGTCTGTCGATTCAGACCAACTGTTCTTGGTCTTTCTGTTCCTAAGCAAAGCCTTGATTCTTGATTGTTCCAATTCAGGCATTTTGGAAAACACGGGTCTTTCCCTATGTCTGGGCGGCTTACTGGTTGCTTTCCGGCTTAAGACAAAAGCTGCGATGACCTACAACCTATGCCCATTTGCGAGCTTTTACTATTTAAGCACTGCTGTGGCTTCGGAGAGCCCTTAAGACGATTAAATAAGAATGGACTCAGAAAGTAAAACAGAAAATAAAACCAGTCTCCAGTTCTGCCTTATACAGCCACTTAGTTGGAAAGTATTTCTAAATTCATAAAACTCCATTAGGCACAGGAAAGGCAGCGGGGGTTTTGGAGCAAGGAGCTGTACTGCAGGGCGCTGCTTTTTAGTCAGTGTTTTGGATCACCTACCACATGCGAGGCAGTTTGTTCATGTTCCGCTAATCCCCGCAGTGATGCAGCACAGTGGGTACTTTGCCCCCGTTTGCCAGATAAGACTCAGAGAGGTTAGGAAGTGTGTCCAATGTCAAGCATATCAAAAGAAGAGGAGCTGGAATTTGCGTTTAAGTCTGACTTTGAGGTTCAGGTATGTCCCACTCTGGGAGGGAGAGAAGAGGTTTTCTTGATAGCTTCCAAAACAACCAACCAACCAACCAACCAAAAGTAAATCAAGTTAAAACAAACAGCCCTGGCTGATGTAGCTCAGTGGATTGAGTATTGGCCTGTGAACCAAAGGGTCACTGGTTCGATTCCCCAGTCAGGGCACATGCCTGGGTTGTTGGCAAGGTCCCCAGTAGGGGGTGCGCGAGAGGCAACCACACATTGATGTTTCTCTCCCTCTCTTTCTCCCTCCCTTCCCCTCTGTCTAAAAATAATAAATAAATTCTTAAAAAAAAAAAAACTCCACCAACTGTATCACTTGAGTAACTGCTTGCGTGGAGAGGAGCATGTAAATTCCCTTTCTGCACTCTGTTGGCGTACTCGAGTTCACCAGTACAACAAACTCTTTTCAAGAGGGCTGGACCACCAGATGCTCAGAGACGCAACCTCCGCTGTTGATCTTGAACATTTTCAAGGACACACCCTGAAATAGCTTCACTTCTCTCATTGTCCCAATGTCACAGGTGGCTCCACACAGCCCTGGGCACACCCGGGGCACCAGCATTTCCAGAAAGGTGCTGGAAAAAGCACCTTTCCCCACCGGCCTGGGAGCAGTACATCATATATCTGCCCAGAGTACAAGGGAGCAGATATCACCAGACCGTGTATGCCAAGGGGCGAATATCCTCTCCTGCTGTCTAGAGGGCAGGGGGGCAGGGAGAGAGGCTCACATCTGGCTCTTATTCTTCAGATGGGGAGAAAGGGAGGGAGCAGCTGCGCGAAGATACAGGGCTGGGCAGGGAGGCCAGCAGAAAGGAGAAAATGAAAGTCAGCAACAGCTACTCCCCTATCGAGCACTGATTTTGTGCCTGGACCGGGGCTGAATGCTGAACCTGTTGTGTTATTTAATTGTGGCCACAACTTTCCAGGAGGTGAGTTGCAGCATTCTCACCTTCTAGATAAGGAAACTGAATCTAACAGCGCCTAGGAGGCAGGTCCAAGTTCACAAGTCAATGACAAAACGATATTTGCACTCAGGCTCCTTGGACTGCTCGCTCATTTCTCTAAAGCCAAGAAAGCCCCTCTGCAGGGAGAGGGACAGATCTTAGTTCAGTAAAAGTATTTCGTATTGATTGATGCTGTGCTGTGATTCAGGCAATAAGGACAAATGGTTTTGGTTTGGGGCGGGGGGGCGGGGTGTAGTGCGGTGTTCCTGGACTAGAGACAACCAGCGAGGCAGAAAATGGGACCCAGGGGAATAGCTTTAATAAAAGGAACTTGAGTTATGTCTCCTGGAAAAGAGAAGCTGAAGGAGTGATTTAATAATGACTGTCAAATCTCCAAGGACAGTAACTGGCAGTTCTCTAGCAGCTCCCAGAGAACAAGAAGGGACAGGTTTACAGTCTAGAGAGTGACATTGAAACTGAGCGCCAAGACAGATGCCTCAGCCACACGGGCCTGTAGCTCCGACAGGCCCTTGGGCGCAGGGGTCCGCCCCCGGGGCGAGCTCTGAACGCTGTGCAAGCACAGCGGGCTGGGGGCTCAGTACCGGGGGAAGCATGGTGAGCGGGTTAGACGGCACCAGCCATTGCCGAGGTCTGCTGTGCCAAGTGATCCTTACACATTGTAATAAAAGCTAATATTTATGGAGCACTGGTCACAAGCCTCCTCAGTACCTTAATGTATTTCCTCATGTAAATCCTCTTTTTACATGAAACGGGCCCTGCTGTCCCTCAGGTGAGGCATGGAGAAGTTCCGTGACTTGCCTAAAGCCACACAGCTAGAAAGTATCAGAACCAGGATTCAAACCCACACAGCCCTCCTTCCTCTTCCTCACCTCTCCACTGCCTGTCTGACATTGAAGCAGGTATTGTCATCCCTGTATACAAATGAAGAAACTGAGGCTACGGGGGGCATTTAACTTGCCGTGAAGCAGGGTGCCAGACGCTGAGACCCATGGTTTGTAGCATGTGTTAGGGATTCTCCCTCTTCCCGCTCTCTCTGTCTCCTCGTTTTCTTCTTCACCTCTGTGCGGTTGAGGTGAGGGTTTCTCGCTGTTCATGAGCCTCTCCATTCCCTAGGGGAGCTGGAGAAGCAGCAGGGAGCAAAAACACTCTCCTTCAAGTCTGGAGGAGCCCAGGCGGATCCACAGTTGAAGCAGGGATCGCCTACAGGTGAGCCTTGGCTCTGCCCCAGAGTTGCAGACCCCAGGCCTAGATGGCTGCGGCCCGGGGAGCATGGGGGCCACTTATCGCCCCTGGGCTTGGGTTCCTGGGAGATTTGGGTGAGGGAAGTGCCCTTTCCCATGGCCACTCTTCCTGCTGAGGAGCTCCACGCTTAACCTCTCGGGGCCTTAGCAGTGGGAGTGAGGAGCAAGGTGAGAGACACAGTAGAGCCCGGGGCCCACATGCTCCATCACTGTCCTCCCTGGAGGAGTCAGGCCGGGAGTCCTGATAATCCTGTCCCCGGGGAGACGCCTTCTACCCTCGGTGAGCCTGATTTACCCACAGTCAGAGCCTTCCCCATGTGGACTGTGCAAGCTGGTGATGAGCTGGCATCGGTTCCTGCCACAGAAGGAGTCTCTACGGGGCATCTATGGGCACACACCCCTACTTTCTGAAGACTGCTGATTCACCGGGGGTGTTGTCTGGACGAATAAACCCAGCTTCAGGCTTCCTTCCCACTTTGGCCATGCCCCCAGGCCCGCTTCCTTCCTCCCACGGACACCTTCTATCTTCCTATGCTTCACCCCCCCCCCCTTCCCCACCCTACAGGGAGCAAGGACGACTTACTTCCACCTTCACCCAAATGAAAAAGAACTAGAAGGGGAGGTGACAGGAGAATTAAATCCCATCCCAATAAGCCCCCAGCAGACTACCCAGAACTATGAGCTCATTAGTTAATTCAGGAACTTATTTTACACGTAACAAACACTTACTGAGGGCCTGTTGTGTGCCCCGTGTTAAGCACTGGAAAGCCACGGTCCTGACAAGACATCGACCTAGGCTGAGGACCTCCAGTGGGTTTCATGGTGGTCCACAGCCCTCAGAGATGGCCAGGATGCCAAGGTGCTGTGACAGACCATACCACAGGGATGGGCGACGCCAACTGGGAGACAGATTCATTTTCTAGGCAGGACTCAGAGCTCTTTGAGCTGCGTGGAGATTCTCACTGTGATGGCACCTTCTGTCCCGAGTTTGACCTACCATCAGGCATTCGTGATTCTCCCCACCTCCTGCGTTTCAGCCGACCCCTTAATTTCCATCAGGTCACAGTACTTGGGTCGCTGCTTGTTTTCAAAGCCCTTTAAACGCCAGAACTGAGTCTCAGCCGTGATGCATTCCCTGGCAGCCCACTGCGCACCGTGCACCCCAGCCTGCCTCTTTTCAGCTGCAGCCCCTGGCCACACCAGGCTGCGTCTCCAGGGCCGTTGCCAGGGGCCTCCACACAGAGGGCTTCCTGATCCCAAACGCTGGCCCAGCTCCCCTTGTGCTACAGAAAGGACTAGCGTGGGAACCGGTGACCTCTCCCACCCCAGGGGTTGTGAGAAATGAGAGAGGCTCCAGCAGAGGAGACCAGGAGCGCCTGCTGGGCGGGAGGTGGGGGTTGGATGGGTGAGGGAGGTGACTGAGTCAGAAGAAGTCATCAAGCTGTGGCTGGGGGTCCACAGGGTCTTGGTGCCGAGCCAGGCCCGTCAGAACACCCCTGTGGCAACTACAGAGCCACTGTGGACTCTGTCGAGCCAGGCCCTGTGGTGGGTGCTGTGTGGGTCTCACCTCACTGAACCCCCACCCTCGGCTAAGCAGCAGGAGTAGGAACAGAAAAGGAACATGGCCCCTCCCTCGAGGAGCCTGTATTTGAAGGAGACAGATTAACACGGTGCCCACAAACGCCCTGTAGAGACTCCTTGTGTTTCTTGGAGCCAAGAACCAATGCCAGCTCATTACCAGCTTGCACAGTCCACGTTGGGAAGGCTTCGACTGTGGGTAAATCAGGCTCAACGATGCCCATGTTAGAAGGCCTGTCAGAGCTCTCCTGGTCTGGGGAGGGGCAGAGGGGTGTAACATCTAGCCCGGGGTCACACAGCTATTAAGAGGGAGAACTGGGATGGAGTTGCCAGCCCACTGACCTGGCTGCCTCTGCCGGAGTGGCGTGGCCCCCCGGCTTGGCCACCGCGCCCTCTAGTTGCAGGCACGCGCAGTTCGAGGGGGCAAGAGGGAGGCAGGGATTTATACTGAGGGGGTGGAAAGTGAGCCCTGTGCCCTTTGCATTCAAAGCCAAAAGGGAAGCCGCGCTGGGCGAGAGGCCTTTGGAGAGCACGGTGGAGGTAAGTGGAGGCCTGGTTGCCCAGGTGAGTGATTCTGAGCCCCGCTTGTCCTTCTTCTCACCATCTCTTGTTTCTCTTCTCAGGTATTAATCAATGCCTCCCCAGCCCGACTCACCATTTTACCAATTTCAAGAGATACAATTAAAAGTTACTGCTAGCATGGGTAATGCCACTGTCCCAGCGCCTAATTAAGCTGTAGCACTTTCTCCCATGCCTCAGCCTGGCCTGCCCCAGCTGCTAGCCCTACAAGGTCCAGCGCCCAGGCTGACACCATGCAGATGACGCCCTCCACAGAGCTCCCTCCCACACACCCCCAAGCCCACGTCCCCAGCACACTGCTCACTGACCCCCTAATACTTGCTATATCAGAGAGCCTACTGTTCCCCTCGCCCAGGTCCTCCCATCTTCCACGAGGGAGCCTGGACCCCCTCCAGAGAGTCACAGCTTCCAGGGTGAACCCTGCCTTCCCTGATGCTTCTTGGAGAAGTCGGAGACTTGAGAGTCGGGGCAGTTGGGAGGGTGGAGCTTCTCTCTGGAACAGCTGATCCATCTTGGAAAGCTGGCTATGCGCAAGGGATGTGTGCAGTAGAAAAGGAGGCAGAGTACGGTTGGGGTTGTTTTAGGGGTTTCCTGGGGGAGAGGTGATCTTTCTGAAGACTGTCCGTGTCAGAGGGAAGGGCAGCCCATCCTCAGGCCACATAGGAAGGGACTGGGGAAGTAGCAGGAGCAGCCAGTCCTTCTCAGGCTCCAAAACTGTCACCTGAAGGGCATGCAGTTGCCCCTGTAAACCTTTCTGGGCCCCTGTCCTGCACTGGCTCCCCTCAAATGCCAGAGAGCCCCATGACTCCTTCCCTGCCAAGCCTCCCGGGACCACTAGCTGCTCACACAGACACATCCTTTCCCAAATCGCACCCCCAAGCTGGAGAAGCCCCCATGTAGAGATCTGAGGGAGGAGTCCTGCCACCCACCAGCCTAAGCCCAGGGAAGTCCCAGGATACTCCAGGGGAGCCCGATTTCTTCTCTTTTCCTGCGGCCCCCCACCCCCCACACACCTGTGTCTGGAGGAGGCACCTTTACTCGGAGGAGCTTCCTGCCCCAGCAGCTGACAAGCCCCCAGGGTGGGTATTCCATCCCCTGCCCTTCCTCTCCCCATCTTCCCGCAGCTGCCCATTCTCTAGCCTTGCAGATAAACACACGAAGTTACCAGCCCTGCCCGCACCGGAGCCCGACCTACACAGGGAGGACAAGCAACCATATGGCCCGTTCTCCCTCCGACCTGCCCACAGGGCCATGTGACTATCTGCAAGGCTGCCCCCCGCAGCTAGCCCCAGGGCCCTGCCAGCCTCTGCTCCCCTGCACAGGGGGCAGCCTCGCTGCCCCCCCTCTCAGCTGGACCCTGAGCTCCCCTGTCCTCTGCCCTCCGTCATTTCCTCGTTGCCCGGCAGAGCCCCTCTGGCAGGCGCTTCTCCATCTTCGAGCTGTTCTGACCCGCTACTCATGTTCCATCCTCAGTCTCTCTCTCTCTCTCTCTCCCTCTCTCTCTCTCTCTTTCTCTCCCCCCTCTCTCTTGTTTCATCAGCAGGGAGGTGAGAAGGGGGTCAGAATGGAGAATGTTTTGCTGTCACTTCCTGCTTTTTTTCACTTACTATTAAAGATAAGGGGTCAGGTTGGGGTGCGGAGGAGGGAGGTGAGACAGTGAAGGCGGAATCAGGAAGTGGGAGGTGAAGAGGGGGTGCAGGGCGAGGCGAGGGCTGTGGGCTACATGGGGGGGCAGCTGGGGAGGATGAGGAAGGGGGCTCAGTGAGTCTGGACTGGGACAGCGAGGCATTTGCCTGAGGAGGGGCAGCTATAGAGGGGGAGAGGCGGTGGGGGGAGCAGGAGGGACAGAGCTTGCCCCCACTGTCTTGGCCACTTTTCTCCTGGAGAAGAAGTTAGAATATGAACAGGTGGGGAGAGCAGCTGGTCTGCCCAAGCGAGGACCACAGAAGTCTCCCCAGGAGAAAGGTGGCCCCGCCATGCTCTCTGCCCGCCCTGTGTCTTGGCAGTGCAGTGCAGGGCTCAGGGGCCCCTCATTAGCTCAGGGGAATCTCAGGCCTGAAAAGTGCTGCCAGGCTGGAGGTTAAGCATGAAGAATAAAGACTGCAGCCTGCCAAGCATGGTGTGGGGGCTTGCGAATGTCGAAGGACAAAGACAGGGGCTTGGGGAGCCGTGGAGAGGGACGCAGTCCACTGGGAGGGCACAGACTCTGGAAGGGAGGCCGTGCAATTGAGCCTTTTGCCCATAAATAGGGTTAGGATCTGCTGGTTTAGGGCTCTGAGACAGTTTGGAGCTGGGTCATCCTGGTGTCGGCTTAGGGACAAAGTGCCCCCCCGTGCAGTCTGGGTCTTCTCCGTGCTCTGAGAAGCCTGTCCCGGGAGGCAGTAACACGGACAGCAGGAAGCCTCCTCAGAGAGGACCTTGACCACCCCCGCAGGGCTCAGGTGTTGGAAGGGAGTTGTGGTATCTAGACACTTAGGGGGGTGAAGAATTAAGCCCTTCTCCTTCCAGAATCCTCTAGCCTCCCTTCCGCCCATTTCCTCCTCCTCCCCCGCCAGCAAGAGGAGGCCAAGCTGGTTCACAGTGACCTCCATGGCTGGAGGGGGGCGATACCTCCTTATTCCCCACCTAGGAGATAAAGATTAAAGTCCCTTCCGGATACCGCCTCCTGCAGCAGAGTAAATTTAATCAGGACCCAGGCTGGGGTAGAGGCCTTTGCTCTCTGGGCTGTTGTTGAATGTGTGGCCATGGCCTGGGGGAGTCTTGGGAGGATGGGGTAGGTCCAGACCACCTCTCAGGGGCCCCTGGCATTCCAGGGGTGGGGCGTCTCCATGAAGCCAACAGTGATGATGAGCTTTCCCTTTAACGAAGCTGGAGGAAGGAGAGGCCAGAAAGTCTCAGCGATGCTCGGCACTGTCCCTACGTCCTCCCTTTGACCTCAACACACCCCTGGGAGGCAGGGGAGGTGGCAAAGACCCTTACCCCTGCTTTTCAAGCTCAGGCGCTGGCAAAGAGGAAGGTGGGGAGAAGCTTACCCAGGGCCCAAAGGCCCTAGCAGGTCCGTGAAGTGAGAATGCAGAGCTATGCAGGACCCGAGAGTCTTTGGTGTAACCGCCCATCTCACCGCATGGGGTGACTGAGGCCTAGAGAGCCGAGGCTACTCTTGGTGGATGGCGGAACACGTGCCTCTTGACTGTACCCAGGGTCAGAACCTCTGTCGGCTGCCCATTTTCCTGTGGTGGAGAGATGGGGAGTGGGTCAAGGTGAGGGCCGAGAGCCCCTAATGGGCACGGGAGCCGCGGAAGGGGAGAAGGGAGGCTCAGGGTAGCCAGTCCTAGTAGCTGGGAATTAGTCTTGTAACATTTCATGCTTCTCTGGCTGTTTCTAAACTAGGTGTCAATTCACAACAGGCTTCAAACGTCCCAGCACAACTCCGGGCTGGGGGCCGAGAGGGGAGCTCCGGTGCCACTGCCAGACCCACAGCCTAGCCCGTTGAGAGGGCAGCCCCTGCCGCCGCCACCGCCGCCGCCGCCACCCACGCCCCCGGGGACCCTGGTGCAGTGTCAGCAAATTGTCAAGGTCATTGTCCTGGACAAGCCCTGCTTGGCCCGCATGGAGCCCCTGCTAAGCCAGGCTCTCTCCTGCTACGCCTCCTCCTCCTCTGACTCCTGCGGTTCTACGCCCCTGCGCTGCCCGGGCTCCCCCGTCAAAGTCATCCACCAGCCCCCGCTGCCCCCACCCCCGCCCCCCTACAACCACCCTCACCAGTACTGCCCGCCAGGCTC
The DNA here is from genome assembly GCA_004026545.1 of Mormoops blainvillei. Taxonomy (NCBI): domain Eukaryota; kingdom Metazoa; phylum Chordata; class Mammalia; order Chiroptera; family Mormoopidae; genus Mormoops; species Mormoops blainvillei. The sequence goes on from PVJD01009929.1 coordinate 42,075, forward strand.
CCTGCTGCACCGGCGCCGCTACTCCAGTGGCTCCAGGAGCCTGGTGTAGGCTGCTTCCCACACTGCTCTCCGAGGAGGGCTGCCACCAGGGTCCCTGGGCTGCTCCTTTGCTGCTCCCCAACCCTGGCGCTCCACATTCCTGGTCACCATCACTGTTGTTTTGGAAAGAGAACCCCAATCCCTAGCACCTGGATTTGCCTCACCCGACCGTGCTTCCCTTACTCAGTCGAGCACCCTCTCCTTAAATCTGGGGACAGCACCGCGCTCTTCTGGGCCCTGCACAGCCAGACACAGCCTCTTCATCCTCCTGCCACCACTTGCCACGTGGACCTTGGACTGGACAGAATAGGAACTGAGGGCCCACCCGGCTTCTGGGTCCTGAGTCTGTTGGGCCCTGGGCCTCAGGCTGGGAGGGAGGTGCAGGGGCTGGAGGCCAGTACCCACGCACCGGACAGAAGGTGGCCTGGCCCCCGTCCAGCGCTAGGTGCCGTCCTGGGGGGAGGAGGGTTGGCCCTGGATCTCTGGAGGAATCAGGGAAGTGGGAGTGTGAGGAGGGGGCTTTCTCTGCTGCCCCCGCCCCCGCCCCCAAGCCTGACAGGCTCGAGAGGCTGCTGGCCTGTCCCCGAGGATGTTGGCTGTCCTGGCCACATCCTGCCCCCCCTGGGGCCTGCTTTCTCGGGAGCTGGGCCCTGCCTGCCAGGGGCTGCCCAGCCTCCAAGAAAGCTTTGAGATAGGGATGCGGGGAGGGGGACCAGTTTCAACTCTCTCTCAGTCAGCTCAACAGGGTGTGGAACCGTGAGGTCATCATATATCTACAAAATGAACTTTTTAGAGTTTTATTCCCTAGCCCCAAATAATACCTAGCCAATGTGAAGTGTGCACTGGGCATAAACATAAACACGTGTGAGAACTAGGTTAATTCCTTCCACTGTGGACACTGAAACAGGGTGAAGGAGCAGCGGTCTGCCCAGGGGCGGATGCAGCCAGCAAGTCAGGGCTCCCTGTTGCGTGACTTCTGGGGCCTCCACGGGGGATTTGGATGCAGAAGTGGGTGAGAGAAGCAGGTGCTCCACGCGCACTTGCATTTCCCGTGCTGCCGTCCCGAACTCACCCCTCAGCCTTTGAATCTCCCACCTCCAGGCCTCCCCCAGGAAGGCACCAGGTTCCCATTCTGCAGGGGGCGCTGAGAGAGTTCCTATACACTCAGAATTGCAAAGGAGAGCAAAGTGGGGCTCACTGACCTCCTCAGGGCCAAGCAGATTGGGGAGTCAGCCTTTAGATGACCCCACAGAACCTGGGCAACCTGTCCCCTCAAAGACCTCGGGCGGTGCCAGGGCCCAGTCATGCCCTTTCAGGCACTGTCTGTCCCAGGCCAGTCCTGTGGCCATCATCCCATGGCTATCCTTCACTGAGCTCCCGTCCTCCTTGGAAGCCGTTATCCAAGCATCCCAAGAGATGGAGGCGAATGTGGGCCAGGCCTAAAGTGAATGTGCTTCTCCCGGACCCCGCCCCATGTCCCACTGCTGTCGCCTGGGCCAGCTCGGAGACCCTGATTCTTCTCCCACTCTAAGTGCTTCCAGATGACCTAATTTTGCTTGTATGTGTGTAGTCACCAACCGTCATTATGATGTCACCCAGCGAGTTTATTTCTAGCCATGTCTTTGTTAACCTGGATTCCATAATTTGCGACCAATTTGCTGTCTCCTCCGCTGTGGCTCCACAGCTGAGTTGCTTTTGTCCTGTCGCCCTGCCCCCTCTGTCGTGTCTCTACTGTAACAGGGACACTACAGTCCGAGCCTTTCGGAACAGAGTGGCTGACAGCTGGGGCTCGCAAATTCAGACCCCTCTGATGCCCTTGGCCAGGGCAGAGATCTGCCCTAAAGGGTGACAGCAGGGCAGCAGGAGCAGAGCTGTGGGCACGGGAGTGAGTGAGCCCTGAATGAGGGGGCCGGAAATAGAGTGAAAGTTACAGACGGGCGTCAGGGAGCGTGAGCTAGGAAGGAAGAGGAGTTTGGAGGTGGCTGAACGTGTTTATGGCGTGGGAACCGCGAGTGCCAGGGGCTGGTGAGGAAGGAGCACAGTCCTGGCTAGCAGGCCCCTTCAGCTGCTCACATAGTGCTTCCAGGTGACAAAGTGCCACCCTCCCCGTCAGTGGGCACAGCAACTCTGGCACCTCCCTCCCTCCCACCTCTGCTGCATCCCCTGACCTTCTCTGAGGACCCAGATGCTCCGATCATAGGGGTTTCACCTCCCCCCGCCCTGGGCACTTTGGTGGCTCCCGGGGCCCCACTGGCAGCACTGGGCATCCTGGCCTAGGAAGCAGAGCAGCCCAGGCTCAGCAGCACATGGGGCCAAGCCTGAGCTGTGAGGGCCTTTAATTCCCCAGTGGCCTGGGGCCAGGTAGAGCTGGCCCTCCTCCCAGCTAAGGGAGCAAGAGTCCCCAGTGTCTGCGTCCTCCCTCCCCTGATCAGCCAACAGGCTAAGGCCGGGACCCACCTCTGTCCCCATGCCCAGGGCCTGGCCCCCAGAGACCGGGGACAAGCCTCCTGCCCTTGCGGAGGCCCAGCCAGAGATGCTCACAGGCCTTCCTGCTCTCCCGAGGCTGAGGGGCGGTGGCGTGATGGTTGAGCCGCCAGACACAGCCTCCCAGATGTGTACCCACTTACCCCAACATGCCCCACTCTATCCACTCTCTAGGCCTTACTTTGGGGGACCTGAGCTCCTCTCCCAATTTTATCCATTTGGCTCCAGCTCCAGGATTAGGAGTGGAGATGAAATGAACTTTTCCACCCACTTTTGGGCAAGCCCCGCCTCCAGACCTGCCCAGGCAGCTTGACCTAGAAGCTCGCCTCTGCCTGCCCGCCTGTGTCCGAAGGTACACACCTTTATCGGCCCTGGGCCCTTGACCCTTGAAATCCTGACCCCCGCCCCCACCCCACCTGTTCCCCCACAGCCTGCCAGAATGTCTCTTTGTACCCGATAGGCTTCCCTGATAACCATCTGTCTGTCCCTGTGTTGGGCTGTTCATCCTTCCTGCTGCACCCCTCCTCCCTGCAGACACCCCTTCACCCCATTGGAGAGAAACCTCTCTAGGGAAAGGCAGGGTGGCTGTACCCAGCGACTAATCCAAATGGCAAATATTTTGTAACAAAATAGCCCAGAGGTATTTTATCTGTTCAATTCATAGAGTTTTAGAGATTATATTGAAATACGTCACTTGAGCAAACTGTGTCCGCTGTGTTTCTTTCGTCCCGCAAGAGGGAGGGCCCACCTGAACTCCGAGTGTCTAACTGGTGAGAGTCCGGAGCCAGAGGACCCTCCGACGCCCTCCGCGCCAGGGTCTTTGAGGGGCCGCTGGGCTGCCAGGCTGCCCTTCTCTGGCCACAGTGGCATCAGCCCTTTACCCCAGGGCGACGACACACTTCCAAGCCACGCTGTGACATGACTGGGAGGCCCGTTTTAAGTTAGTGAGGCTCAAATAGGGAAAGTCATCTGATGGGTGGGCGCTGGGTAGGAGCTGGGGTGCAGGGCCAGGGAGTTGACCCCCACTAACACATGCACACGCACACGCACAGACACACACACTCACACTCAGCTTTGAACCAATTGATAGAGCAGGTTACAGAGGAGACCAGGGGGCAGCTCTGGAGGGAGGGAGCACCAGGACAGTCAGTGTGTGCCCAGCAGAGCAAGGGGTGAGCGACCAGGACCACATGGGCCCTGCTTGGCTTTCTGTCATGGGAGCAAGGGTGTGTTGGGGGGGGTCAGGGTCCCCCTGGCCATGTTCGATCATCAGCCTCAGGGGATTTTCACCAGACATCAGCTCTGGAAGCCTGACCTTCTAGTCACAGAGGCTGGTTTGGTAAGCCCTGGGGTGTACTCGTCCTGCAGTGGAGGGGGCAGCAGACTCAGGGGAAAGGATTGGGGGAACATTGTTGGGAAAAGTGCATGGAGCCATAGAGTGCAGCGGGGCGAGCATTTACCGAGCCCCACAGTGTGCCAGGTCCCCTGCTTGTTGCTGGAAGGGATGTCGAGATTCTGCTGAGGGATGTGACAGTAGCCGAGTGGCTGCAAGGTGGGGGAGCAGACTGAAATCAGGGCTGGGGAGAGACAGAGACACGAGGTGCTTGGCGAGCATTCACAGCTACGTGCCACGCTCAGACCGGCCTCCACCAACGAGCTCAGCCCAGCGGCTTCCAGCAGAGGCAGGGGAGAGAGCCTTCCAGCAGAGCTGATGCGGCAGAGGCACTGCACTGTGGGCGCAAAGCAACCGGCCAGGAGAGCTGGTCCAGGGACACCTGCAAAGACAGCACCCTGCTCTCAGGGCAATGGAGCTCTAAACACCCAGAAATCTCGAGAGCTCCCCAGGCTGAATCCCCTTATTCCCTGTTCACGGGAAAGGGAACATGACTTCACCCTCCTTCCAGGACACGGGAAATTCCAGGAGAAGGCTGGGGCCAGCTTTGACCTGTCACATCCTGGGAACTCTTTGACCCAGGAAGCTGAGGACTGGCCCCCTGAGAGGCCTGGGAAAGGGCCGAGGGGCGAAAGGACCTGCTGCCGCCTGTGTGGGACTGCGGAGCAGTGCCACCATTCTCCTAGTCTTCTGGTTCCCGATAGAGCCCTCTGGGGTTCCAGGTTCCTCTGGGTCCCTCCGCCATAGGGATGGAGAGCTGTGGTCCATGCAGCTCCCTTGGTGACTCAAGCAATCGACCAAGGGCTTGGAATGTTTCCAGGAAGGCCTCTGGGATTTACCAGTTTCCGGCTGGAAGATGCCGGTGCTAGAAATCAGGGGAAATTCAACAAACTCAGGGACACCTGGCGTGTTCTAGGTGCTGATCTAGGTGCTGGGACATGCCATGAGTGGGCCGATGTTCCTGCTCTGGAGGAGTTCCCACTGGGTGGGGTCATCAGAAATCGACAAAGGAGCCAACTATTTCCATGCAGCAGATGGTAGTGCGCGGGAGCTGCAGGGGCGGGCTGTTTTAGGGCGAACATTCAAGGAAGGCCTCTCCAAGGACGCAGGTTCCGCAAGGCGAAGGTCAGGTCCGAGGACAAGTGAGCCGCTCTGAGACCTCCTCTACAGGGATGGTCTGCAAAGGACCATTTCCTGGTGTATGGGTTTGCTTACATGAAAATTCTTACTAAACCTCACTCAGTTGCATTTTAAAACCACCGGTATTAAGGAAATAATAAAACCGGGCCCCTAGAAATGCCAGGCTCCATGGTCCCCGTAATCAGTGGGGAAGGAGGCAGGTCGGAAGCGGGCAGCGAGGCGGCTTAAGAAGGCATTGAGGCTGGGCCACAGCAGGGGTACCCAGGCCGCCAGTTCAGGCCCCAGAAGACAAAGGCCAGCAGTCAGCCCAAGCTGTGGGAGCAGCTCCTGATGAGGAGGGGCCACCCCGGCGCCTGGGCGGCCGGCAGGCGGCTCTCTGCCCACCTCCTCCCCGTCACTCCAATCCAAGCAGGTCAAGTTTGCTATTTAAAATAATGACGGGGTGGACTTTGTAGCCTATGACCCACCCGCTCCTGGGGTTGACAACCTCCTTCACGCCTCCGCATGAACTACATAAAACTGCAGTAAGACAGAGTCCTCCGCTGCAGGGCTGGCAGAGCACCGCTGTGGGCCTGGGCGCGCCTCCCCGCCTTTCCCCAGCCTTGACACGCGTGTTTCATTGATCACAGCTGTCCAGGAGTCACCATCAAGCAATGCCTGTTGACACCCGGGATGAAATTAACTTGCCACCCGGCTCTGTCATGCTCACTGAGCCACCTTGAAGGCAGGCATTTCAGATGCACAGGCTGCGGGCTGTGCGACCACGGGCCCGGGAAGAAACGCTCCGCGAGGAGCCGCAGCAGGCGCCGCTGGGCTCGGCCCCTGCTCTCAGGTTGCTCCTGGGAAAAGCTCTGCTTTGTTCCTTAGCTCCCCAGCGCTCTGCCCTAGCGATGCTCACCGCTGCTTTCTTCCGGGACTCCACACTGCTCTGGCAACCTGGTGACTCCCCTGTCCAGCGGGTCCCTTCACTTGCTCCACTCATGACCTGCCAGCTCCTGTTACTCTGACCCAGAGATTGAGCCGCTGAGGTACGGGACAGTAGCTGGGGTCACAGATGCAGTTCAGGAATGCCAGGGGAGAAGTCACTCAGAGGGGCTCTCCATCTCAGGGCAAAGCATGGCCTAGAGTGGCTACAGCCAGGCACTGCTGGCTTTGGGAGAGACCCCTTCATGGGGCAGGCGAGGTGTTCCCTCCAAACAGAGCCCAGCGGCCTGGGCTCTGGAGTCACGGGCTGAGAGTCCTTATCAGCTCCCCACCCGTTCCCAGGGAGGTGGCGGAGCATTAGGGTTAGGCCTCACGCCCCAGCTTTGACTCAGAACTGGTCTTACTGGGAAAATTCCATTCTGGAAGAGACTGGAGGGCGAAGGGACTGGGCTCAGGAGATGGGGAGGAAGGATGGGGATTCTTTCCTCCCCCTGACTCCCTGCAGGTCTGAATGGCTTCTTTCCCTAGAGAACCAGGCACCCTAATGCTGCTAGCCAGCCCCTAGCATCTCAGTGCTTCCTGCTCCCATGACCCTAAAGAACCCAAGACAAGCTCTGGAAAAATTGTGGGACCAGTCACAGGAAAGGCAGGAGACCACCAGGAGAGGTGGCTGTTCCCCTATGCCCAGCTTCCCTGCACAGACCTGCTGCCCCCAACCCCACCATGGATCCCCAACCCCCTTTCCTCCCAAGATGTCTGGGCTAGGAAGTAGCTGCCTCCCCAACTCCACAGGGAACAGAAGGCAGTGCGGGCAGGAGCCGTTTCCGCCGGGACGGGGAGCCACGGGGTCCTGGAACGTCAGACCTGAAGGCAGGCAGGTTCCCCAGTCCGACCCCTTCCTTTTACAGACGAGGGGACTATTTAACTTCAGAAGTTACAAAAAGACCAGGAGAAAAATCCCAAAGTAAGTAGAAGGAAGGAAATAATGAAAGCAAAAACAATGAAATAGAAAATACATATACAACAGAAGAAATTAACAAAGCCAAAAGTTAATTCTAAGAAATTACTAATAAACTTACAAACCTCTGATAAGACGAGCCACGAAGAGAGTCAGCACAGATAAATAACCAGGGGGACATGCTGCCCGTACTGCGAGGTGTTTCTCTAACAGAATACCACGGATAAACTAGGAGCCCGTAGCAGTCCGTTTGAAAACCTGCACAGAATGAACACTACCCTAGAAAAATATCTTACCAAAACTCGCTCAAGAACAAGCAGAAAACATTTGAGATGTATCCCCCTTAAAGAAATGTAAATGTGCAGTTAAAAAATCTACCCATACCCTCCTCTAAAAAGACCACGTAACACTGGGCCAGATGATTTCACAAAATCCTACTGCGCATTCAAGGAGTAGATAGTTTCAATCTCTTAGGAACCTTTTCAGAGGAAAGAAAAAGAAACAAAATTCCCAAACTCCTTTCTATACATTTAGTGTTACCTTAAAAACAAAAACTAAATCAGACAAGGGCAATATAAGAAAGGAAAACTACAAGCCACTCTTGCTTATGAGCAAATACACAAGATTCTAAACGAATTGTTAAGAAACTAAATCTTGCCCTGGCCAGGTGGCCCAGTCAGTTGAAGCGTCATCCCAACACACACACACACACACACACACACACACACACACACACACAAATGCAGGTTCCATTCTCAGTCAGGCCATATGCCTGGGTTGGATGTTCAAGTCCCAGTCAGGGGTGCGTACAGGAGGTAACGGTATCTTTTAAAAACCTACATCAGCTATTACACTTCCTAGCATAATGTTAGAATTCCTTTCAGAATTAAGGCAATGAGGATGCCTCAGTAAAAAAATGAAAGGAATGATGATCAGAGAAATAAAATTGCCATTATTTCCAACAGTCTGGTTATCTACATAAAAAGCCCTAAAGAATCAAGAGGTTTTAAAAAAAGAAAGTGGGAATTAACACAGAGGAAAAGCCGGCGGCGGGTTAGGAGCCGCTCCTCCCCTGCCCGACGAGCCTGCTGGGCTGTTCTGGCCTTACCCCTACCCTCCTCCTCGAACCCTCCTCTCAACAACAGACCCAGGCTCCAACTGCACCCGCTGAGGACTGACTGGGCCAGGGAGAGTGCAAGCCACCTTCCCCTCCTGCAGAGTGGATATGAGGGAATGAGTGGTGCTGGGAGGGACCAGTCCGCTGCTAGCAGCCATGTCGCCGATAGGCAACGCGGGGTCTGGCCTTGGGACCGGGGAGGGCCCTGCTGGCTGCCCTGCAGTTGCCCTCAGCGGGTCATTGACATGATATGGGTAGAGAAAGCCTCCAGGTGTGATTGTGTCAGAAGTATCGGCGGAACTCTAGCTGCAGCCATGGAGTCGGGCACTGGCTCGGTGGAGGAGCCCAGGCCGTCAAGAGCCCTCCTCTCTCTGTCTATTGCATCACCTAGCAATTACGTGCTCACCTTCCCGACCTTTCAAGTGCCGGGAGGGCTCCTCAGACCACACCAGCAGCCACCTGCCCATGCTGGTCATCACCTGGAAGCAGCGCAAGCTGGAATGCAAGGTATCAGGACCCAGGCCACCAGCCCACTTCAGCCCCATGTGACCTGCCAGGTTGGGCCCACATCTGTCCTCTGCAGTCCTCCCCCCACCTCTCTGTATTGATGGGTGGCTAACAAGCTTTTCATCCCTGTCAAGTCCAATCAGCCCTTGTTACTTAACCGAGCAGCTAAAGCGGCAGGAAAGCCACATGCGCAGGGCCATCAGGGAGCAGGCATGTGAGGACTGGGCGGGGGGGCTCCCCTGCCTCAGAGCAGGGGGAAGAGGCAAGGCCCAGAGTCTGGAGGGCTACAGAGGGTCAGAACTGGTGAGGACATGGGAGAAAAGTGAAGGGTTCAGACAGGAAGGGCACCAGAGAGGCCTCCCCTTCCCAGAGGCTGAGGGACAACGCTCTGATGAGGGCCCATAGTCCACCCTCGAGAGGGGTGATTCTTGTACTTAGGGAAACCAAGGAACCATATGAGGTACCTACTGCTGCTTGACAGATCACTCCAAAACTCCATGGCTTAAACAACAATATAAATGGAATCTCTCTCACTGTGGATCAGTGATTCGGGGCCCCCCTGTGGATCAGTGATTTGGAGCCGCCCAGTGGGCTGTTTCTGGCTCAGGGCCTCTCATAAGGTTGCAGTCAGTGTCAGCCAGGCCTGCAGTCATCTGAAGGCTTGACTGGGGCTAGAGGATCCACCTCCACAGTAGTCATCCACCTGGCGGCCACGTTGGTGATGGCTCGTGGCCGGCGGCCTCAGCTCCTTCCACGTGGGCCTCTCTATCGGCCTGCTTGAGTGTCCACGTGGCGTGGATCACCCGCTCTGACTCCCCCAGAACGAGTGATCCAAGATTTCAAGGTGGAAGCCTTAGTGCCCTCCATGACCGAGCTGCAATTGCCCCCCTCCATCATCCTCCACACGCACCATGGATCTGGGCGTGAATAGCAGGAGGCGAGGATCATGGGCCATTAAGGGGAGGAGGTAGAAGTGGGCTGACAGGTTTATCCAGGGACCTCCTTCTGTGTCCTGCTATTTCAGGACAAGGTGCCAGCCTTTCCAGTGAGCCGAGCCTTACCCTCTGATTATGATGTTCCCCACAAACCCCAGTCCTGGTTCCTTCCTTTCCCAAAGCCATACCTTTCTCCTTCAGGCCTCCTAACCTATGTCCCTCTGGCTACCATACGATTCTGTTCCTTTCTCTTGCCCCAGATCTTATGCCCACAGCCTCGTCCCGCACCTCGGCAGCTAAGGGCTTACAAAGGCTGACAGGCTGGGAGGCTTACGCTCTCTTTCTCTCTGATGGGAGTGGGAGGAGTTCCGATCTGAGGGCCAAGACCTGCATCTCTGGGCAGCACTGGGATGTCCCAGAAGGGCACAGCTGGTGCTCCCTGTCCACGGGAGCAGCAGACATGAGACCCTGGCCAGAAGTTAAGGTCAGTCAGAAGGTAGCCTGGACCTGGAGGGAGGTTTGGAAGGCGAGCTGGAGATGGAGCCTAGGCAGTACCTGGGGGCCCCAAACCAGAGCCAGGCCCTCTTTTGTGGGGCCTTGCATGGAATGGAGTGGGAGAAGCTGTTAAAGGTGAGACGCCAGGCTAAATAGGGAACAATTTCCCCTGGTCAGTGTCCTTCCAACCTAACACACACAGACCACAGTCTTGCACAGGGAAAGTCCATTCATCCGGGGTCGGGACTTCAATCTCAGCAGAGTCCAAGGCCCTCTTCAGCTCCCTGAGCTCTCCTGGCCTGAGCACAGGGGGCAGAGGGGGGCAGAGGGCACCTGAGCTGACTCCTCAGCTCCCACGCAGGCAACCCACACCCTGGATGGGGGAGGGGCTCCCAGCAGAGACAGGAGGGGAAGCGCCCAAGCCCAGGTAGTTCAGCTTTGTCAAGAGAGATAGAGGGAAGAACCAAGGAGAGCGGCTGGGGGCTGCAAATCCCAAGACACCTGCAGCCTTGGAGAGTCAGCTCCACAGGCAGCCCCGCCTGGGAGCGGGTGGAGGTTGGCGGGGGCGGGGGGGGGCGGTGCGGAATCTCAGGAGGAGCTCAGGTACCGAGAAAAGTGGGACGGTCTTAGCTTCGCAGATGGAGAAGCCAGCGCCACAGTCATATCACTTGCTTTTGTCTAAAATAAGGGGGAGGTGGGGATGATTCCTAAGCACATCTGGACGAGCTGGTGCAGTTGGGAGGTGGAAGTGATCCCAACCATCAGAAAAATCAACTGAGTTCTTCGTGGCTTCGCCATCCACTCTGCCATGCGCGGGGAGGGGGGCCACGGTGGCCTGACGCTTCCTTTTGGGAAAGGGAAGGGCCTGGGTGGGAGGAGAGAAACTGACCAGGATCCATAAATATCAGAGGGCCTGCTAAGTGGGCTGCCCGCACACGAACAAGCCAGAGCTGGTGGTTGCCCCTATGACCACCCCTTCTGAGGCACGGGGAGCCCTGAGACTGCTGGTCTCTCGGTCCCTGCTTTGCCCAAGGGTTCTCGGTCCATCCCCTAGGGCACAGGTTATAAATTCAAATGCCTTTAGACATGAATGTATGGAAAGCTCAGGTCTGGCTAATTGGGAGTGGTGGAGCCTGCAGCAAACTAGAGTGCACTTAAAGGCATACACTTAAAAAAAATTTTTTTTTTATGTATAACATACTAGCCAAACAAATCAGCTGCCAGATGAGGCCTCTGGCCATCCGTGTGAAACTCGGCCTAAGAGCTGAGATGGAAACAGAACCGCGGTTTAACCCCACGCCTGCTCTCCTGCTCTGCATGCACACGTGTGCATGTACACACGCACACACACACACACACACACACACAACGTGTATCAGTGCTCTGGGCACTTCAAAGGGTGAAATTGCTGCTCCTTGCCTATGCTGCGGACCCGGTACGAGTAGATTCCTAGGCGCGGTGAAGTCGGCCCGAAGTCCCTTTTCCTGACGCCCCGTTCCCTCCAGCCCCGGGCTGCCACATCCAGATCCCTGGGACCCACAGGCCTTGAAGGCTCTATGCTCAGCGCTGGGACTGGAAGACACGCTGCCTCCAGCAGTCCCTGTGCCAGGGCAGAGACCTGCTAAGACAGACAGCGGGTTTAAAGTCAGGGGATGTGGTGAACTGATGTGGGGTGAGGAAGGTGGGAGGGGACAACAGGGTCTGTGAACAGTCTGCAGGGACAGAGAGACTGAGATACAGGGCCCCACGAGGTGGAGAGAGCTTGTGCCCCACCAATGTACAGAACTGCCCAGAACAGAAAACGCTGTTCTCCAGGCTGACAGAACCGAGATCATACAGCACGGTGCACTGTGGGTAGCGACGGGAAGCTGAGAAGCCTGGCCGCCCGCCAGCCTGTCCTCCGCAGCTGGCTGCCCCAAAGCAAACTGCCTCTCCCAGGGAGCCCCACCGGGGCCAATGCGGAGAAAGATGAGGGAAGTGTTTGGGTTCCAGAGGGCGAAAGCTTACACAGGGGAGGACAGCTGCTCAGCTTGTCCATCCATTCTAAGGACAGAGGTCAGGGAGCTTTCCTCCTGTTTGTGAACAGTGCTGGGGCGATCTGAGGCCGGGCCTGGGGAGGACGCACCGCTCCTGCTGGCCACCAGGCAGCAGCAGAGAGCACCGTGCTGCCCCCACTCAGGCCCCCCAGCCTCACTGATGACAGTGATCTGACTGAAGCAGTGTCTCTCCATCCCTTCCTCCCGTACCTCATTCCTGACTCACTGCCTAGTCCCAGAAAGGTGAACACAGGTGCATGGAACAGTACAAAGGGATGTAAAAGGGAACTGTGCCTGGTGTGCCAAAGTACATGTTCTTACAAGCTGAGAAGCACCTACGTATCTAGGCAAAGGATGGTGAGTGATCCGAGGGTGGCCTGGGGCTATCAGAGATGGGCCTCACCCTGGCTAGACCATAGATTTTTTTTTACTCCGGCCACTGGGCATTGGCTCTGGGTGACATCTACCTACATATCAGTCCCCGCAGGGGACTGCCTTTGTTCCTGCTCTCAGGTCCTGCCCCAGGAAACTGTCCTGAGTGGCCCACCCCACCTCCACTCCCTCTCCCCACTTCTCTCTGCACACAAGCCCTGCCTTCCTCCTCCAGACAGCCTTCTCCAGCCAGGGAAGGACCGCCGTGGTCTGGTAGCAACAAGGGGAAAGGAGCAACCCGCCCACACACGCTTTCCTCTCTGTCTGAGACCAGCGGGCTTTGGCAGACCCCAAGGACTCCCCTGGGAAGAGAGATAGAAAGTGGCAAGAATGAAGGGTTCAACTCTGGCAGGGTGGCTCAGTTGGTTGGATCATCATCCCATACATCAGACAGGTTGTGGGTTCGGTCCCCAGATCCCTGGTCCAGGCATGTACTGGAGGCAACCAATCAATGTTTCTCTCTCACATCAATGTTTCTCTCTCTCTCAACCTCTCTCTTCTTCTCTCTTTAAAAGCAATAAAAACATATCCTCCGGCCCTGGCCAGTGTGGTTTAGTTGGTTGGAGCGTCGTCCTACAGCCACAGTGTTGTGGGTTCGACTCCCAGTCAGGGCACATACCCAGGTTGTGCCTACAGTCATGTGTGCGATCCTGGGTCCAGGTGCACATGGGAGGCAGCCAATCGATGTTTCTCTTTCACATCAATATCTCTCTCTCCCTTCCTCTCTCTCTAAAAGCAGTGGAAAAAAAAATGTCCTCGGGTGAGGATAAAATAAAAATAAAAATACATATCTTTGGGTCAGGATTTTAAAAAAAAGAATGAGGGATTCAGAAAGGAAATCTGGTCAGGTAAGTAGGGGCAGACAGGGGAAACACCATGGTGGGGGCACCAATCTAGGTAGAGCTACTCACCCCTTCAAAGAAGGGGCCTCCCTCCCTCCTGCCCCAGCACAGTATAACTGACCAGAAATGGGAAGAGGTAAAGAAGGTAGCACGTGGGGCAGGTGACGCATACACACTTGTCAACTAAGGCAGGATGGGTAATGGGAGGCGCACAGGCCTGAGAACCAGAAGCCTGGGTTCTAGTTTTAGCTTTGGCGCTGAGGCATGTGAACCGGAAAGCCGCTTGTCTCTTTGGTCCTCGTCCATGAAGTCAGGGGTTCGGACAAAAGCAGGATGGCAAACGGAGCTGCCTGGAGCAGTGTATTTGGAAGGATTATGAGGTGGGAAAGAACTGATGATTAATTAGTAATGTCCATCTTGGGCACAGGACATACATGCCACCTATTTCCACAGTCCAGGGATCACCTGTAAGTCCCTTCCATTCCAACTCTCCCTAAGTTGATAACAGCATTCCAGGAAGACTGTAGGACTAGCACGGAGCTAGGAACACGTGGAGAGACTGCCTCCGGGAAAACGGAACACAATGACGGCAGGCGAACGTTTGCCTCCTGACTGATTCTCTATCCCCTCCCCCTGGACTCCAGGAGGCTAAACCCAGCAAAGGACACCCTCTGACGGAATGTCAGAACCCAACGTGGTGTGTTCAGTTGCCACTTCCGACTCGGTGTGTTCCGTCACGCTCTCTGAATCAGGTCATGATACGTATTCCACTTGGCACTATCTTCCCAAAGCACAAATACGGTAAACCCTTAACAGGAAACATCCCTGCCTAGGGAGATCCCTCACAATGTAACGTATTATAATCAGATGGTGAACTCCAAAAAGACCCCCCTCCTTTATAAATAAGACGGTGTGTTCCAACGGGGAGTTGCTTCACAACGTGGCATGTTCCAGTGGGACCACCTTTAGCCCACCAAGAAGAGCTGCTCCAGTTTAGCAAGAAAAGAGGGAGTCTTGCCTCCACTGGGGCTGCCCACGGGCATCACAGATGTTCTCAGCAGGGCTGTGGCGGGGACAGAGGCAAAGGCTGTCCACTGGGGGGGGACAGGGTGGCCCTGACCCAGGTTCCTGGCTCAGTAGCCACACGGCTTTCAGCCACATCCTACAAGTGAGTCTCTTTCTCTCCAATTGTCAGTCCCTCCTTCACTGGGGAGGGGCCACTGTCCTGGCCGGTGCCACCATCCAGACGCAGGCGTTGCTTTGGCTGTGGCAGGCTGGGGTCAGGGGTGACGAGCTGGCGCAGGCGCTGTGGAGAGAAGAGGAAGTGAGTGGGTTGTTGGTGGGGGAGGCAAAGATTTTCCTTGTGTCTGTGTCTCCAGGGCCTACACAGAGCCAGGAACATGCGGGCAGCTCGGTACCATGTGAGTGAATAAATAAGGAAATATTCTGAGAAGAGGCAATAACACAGTGATAAAGCGTGTGAACTGGGTTCCATCTCTGGCTCTGTTACCTGGGCCACTGCCATCTTAGGCAACCCATTTAACCCCTCTCTGCCTCATGTGTAAAAATGAGAATAATAAGGGCACACACCTCACAGAATAGTGCCTGGCACAAGGTAAGTCCTCAGTAAGTATCTATTTTTGTTCTTCCTATTATTATTATTTTTCATAGTATTACTATTATATGCTCAATATCTATTATTGTTTTTGCTAGTGGTATTACTACATTACTATTATTATTGGTGTTTTTGGTATCATCTTCTCCCCCTTCTTGCCTTGACTGCCGATGTGATCGCTGGAGTCACGACAACCTTTTTGTGACCATGAGGTGACAAGCACATGATGAAGACACAGCATGGTCATGACGGCCATGCAGGAATATAGGAAGAGTCTGTTCCCTAATGGCCTCTTTAAGAAGCTGAACCAAATGCCAGCAACCCCTGTCTCTGAACTTCTTGATGTGTAAGGAAAAAATAAGCCTAATTGCTTATTGCAGGTTGAGCTTTATGCCACTTGTAGGCAAGATAGATTTCTATAGATGTAAAGTCTTTGTGGGACACTGGCTATACACCCTTCTAGGAAGGCATGCCCCAAACTCTAAACAGGAAGCCTTTTGCATATGGCTCCCCAGACAGGGTTAAGATCAGAAAACAAGCCAGGAAACTGTGTGTGGAATGAGCCACAATAGCTATTTTATCAGTTTTCAGAGAGCAAGGAATCTGTGCTCTATAAACCTCTGTGTCTGGGCCCATTTATGTTCTTTTTTGTGACTTAGTTTCCCCTTAACCCTTTAACAGTTTACCACTGGTTAACCTGCCTGGATGATCTTCTAGAGGTCAGATTCTGAAGGTCTAGGACTTGAGACTTTTGAATGTTTCTGAAAATGAAATTATTGGACTAGTCTTCAAAGACCCTTCTCTTTAAGGTCCCATTAGACCACAGGGCTGCCCCACACTCAGAGCTGGGCCCCGGCTGCAGTGCGCTGTCCAGAATCCCACCTTGCTCTGTACGCTCTTTACTGCGTCGCTTCCCCCGGACTCCTACCTTTTTGAAGGAACCTTGGGTCTTCAAGAGGGTGATGATGATGAAGAGTGGGACGCAGGCTATGGAGGAGAGAGCCAAGAACCAGCCGATGGAGTATCCCCAGGGAGGGTACACATAGACATTGTTGTATTTGAGAGGTGTGTACTTGCTCAAGGAGAAGAAGAACGTGGCCTAGAAAGACGGAGGGGCAGACACAGGTGAGACAGAGAGCCACTGAGACTCCCTCCTCGTCT